>OVBI01001811.1:0-28035 GCA_900406495.1 Sisymbrium altissimum
TCCGCTAGTCAACCAGTCATAATTCTCCCGCAAACGCATCAATTTTTAACCGCACTACCAGTCGTATGAATCGCTTAATAACGTTTAAAACCGCAACCGTCCGTTTCCGCAAACTCCCNACCGTCCGTTTCCGCAAACTCCCGTAACCGCAACCGCAGCCGCTGCAATTAAACCAGTCAAGCCCTAAGTGTAATTTTTTTGCTTATCAGCAGGAAAAACAAATAAGTTAATTGAATAAGGAAGAATTAAGCTGTAACATACAGGATTTTAACTTTTCACATATCTTGAACCCTTTTAGATGTCTAAACTTGAATTGTCACCTTTTATCAAAAGCAACAAGTCGGAGGAGTTTCGCCGAAATTATTCGAGACAAGATTTTGAGCGCTCTTGGAATAAAGGACAGTTCTTACAAATGATGTTTCTCTTAAACAGGGATTCAATGAGATTCGAGCTTAGAAGGGTTCGGTAAATCTGAGATAAACTGTAATGCACCCATCTGCTTTGTGAGAACCCTTAAGGCTAATGTTCTCCTGTACAATAACCAAGACAATTTTCAGAAACACAACAAATTTAAGACAAAAAAAAGGTAGACACAAAGTCTTTAATTCTTTGTTACACCTAAATATAATGTCATCCGAAAGCAAATGTGATTTGATTTCTCGTTTCGTAGTAAGAAAACTAAAGCAGAAAACACAAAGATATTTTTTCTCAACCAGCAAAATTCATATTAAACAAGATCTCATAAATGATGCCACAGTGATTTGCCAAAAAAACAAAAATAAAACCAGCACAAACTGTTAGGAAACTGAGTAACAAAGAAATCAATAAGTCTGATGTTATGCGTTAAAACAAAAGTGAAGATAGAATCATGGACGTACGATTTTTGATTTGGTAGCCTCAATATGCATAGCTTCAGTCAAAGTCTTCCCATACGGCATACGTGCTAGGAGATCCATCATACCGAGCAATCAATCTTAGCTCAAGAAAATTCTCAATATCGTCCTTAAGCTACTGGGTTTATACGATTTCATCTGATCGAGTTGACTGAACAAGCAATAACAGCTCGTTATACCACGTGCTCTTCCCAAAGCTTGCTTTGAAGGCATGCATGCACAAACACATACGGAACATTTTTATCCTCCGCAAGTAAAAATGAAGAAAAACCTCGAGGAGCTCCGTATGACCGTATCGTCTTCGTCTGTGGCCAAGGCAATATATATCAAGATTCTTTATGATTCACGTTGAGGCTAGCTAATTAGATATATCTGGTGGAAAAAAAATATAAACAAAAGATCTTATATTTTATTTGCATATATATATATCATATATTCACATTATAGTATATCTGTTCTATGCATTTAAACGTAAATTCTACGGAGGTTTTTTTCCGGCAATATTTTATGGATATTACGACCAATTAGATCAGTTGAAAACTAGATTTAGTGTTTAAAATAAAAGATCAGTTAAATGGTAAATTATATATACTCGTACAAGATTGAAAATGTTGAGACGGTTTGATAATAGAATAAAAACGAAAAGTTGAAAATAATGTTGATATGATCGGTATGAGGACGTATTTCAAAGGAAAACGACGTAAAAAATAGATAGACATTAGACATTATCCTTTGACGAAAAAAATAAAACAAAAGCGAGGAAAAAAGGATAAATGAAAAGAGAATGATGAGTGATGGATCGTAAAAGCCAACCCATCGCATTGTACACTTGCACGATACTATAATTCCAAATAATTAGGAGCAAAAACCAACTAAATGTTATTAAAATAATCAATAAAATTAAATAAATTAGTTCGTATTAACTCTTAAACTATATTTGGTCTAATCATTCAGCCGTATGATCACAATCATGGGTTGTATTGTATGTACTGGTAGATGCCTCATTGATGCATTAATTGTAGAAGGAAATAAAAATGATACCATCTATATATGACTATGATCCTATAGGCCATAGTATTTAAAGAACGCTATGTGATTATTCAATAGTGAAAAAGTCTTGTAGAATGCATCTATGACTATGATCCTCTAGGATTTAAAAAAAAACTTAAGATGATAATATATATATTAATATAATTTCTCTAGGTGGATAAAGGTTGTCGTTCAAAATTACGTGGAATAAGGTTGAAAGGCTTACATACTTTTACTTTGACTAGTCTCGTAGTATTTTTTTCTGTTCATTATAGTCAAGAACGGTGAATTATTAATTTGTTCAACTTATAAAATAATTAGGTTGTTGTGAAATCGGGGAAAAGAATAATGAATATAACTGGTCCCCTAATAAATGTTTTTTTTTTAATTTCGTTGAAGAACAAAAAAAGGGAATGTGTTGTGGAGAAGAGAGCGCGAGTGGAACTTGTTGCTACCCAATTGTCGCCACACTTCCCACACGTCCCTCTTGTGTCTTTACTTTTCACCACTTCCTTTCTCTTTGAAACACTCTTTTTCACCCTGACCAAATCACCATTTTCTACCAATTTTTTTTTTTGTTTTCCTGTTTTGCGTAGTTCAATTTCAAACTTTAAATTTGAATGTAATGTTTCTTTTTTTACGAGTGACTAATACATTGTACATTTCATAGCCGTTATATATGATACATCGTTATTTGTTGGTTTTTTTCTCTGTGAGCCTGGGAAGAATACGATAAGAATTGTGAACATGATTTTTCTTTTACTATTTACAATATTATAAGTGCTCCTATAGTAAGGCATAAAATTAATTTACTAAAATCTAGTAAACCTTAGAGCACATGCAACTCAATATAAAAAAAAGAGTTCAAACCTTTGTAATTGCATGAATTAATTAAATAAAAACTGCGAAGCAATAGTTTAATAAAAAGTTGAAGAAGCTATGTGGCTCCTTTAGATTACGAATGGGTGCTGCATCCTCATCACTCTGGCATTCCTTATATTAAAAACAAGTTTCGAACAAAATACGAATCTTTGTTAATATAATTAGTACTAGTATATTTTTTTAATAAAACTTCAAAACCAAATTCATCTTTACTTTCGAAGTGCTTATTCAAAAGCCAACCTCAAACATGATATGATCTTTAATCAAAAAGAGGTCGACATTATGAAATTATTATTTCTTTTTGTAACAAGGAGCCTTGTCAAATTCCATATAAGCTTAAGCTGAAATACCATGTTTGCCCCTCATCTTCATGATAACATAAAAGTCCCCTTGTCTCCGAGAACCAGCGTCCCTGTCCCGCGGACTAGTAGCGTTTCGTAGGTATACGCTC
The DNA here is from genome assembly GCA_900406495.1 of Sisymbrium altissimum. Lineage (NCBI taxonomy): Eukaryota > Viridiplantae > Streptophyta > Magnoliopsida > Brassicales > Brassicaceae > Sisymbrium > Sisymbrium altissimum. Next base: position 3,256 of record OVBI01001811.1, read on the forward strand.
GAACGTGGCGAGATGCAATCGGTCACGTGCCAACCCGGGTTGGTTACATCAGCATCCGACGTGGCGAAGGTAATGGCCACGTGCTACAAAACCTTGTATAGAAACACACCCACCCAATCCCCAAGCACTTTTTAAATAATTATTTAATTTGTATCCTTGTATAAAAATTTCAAAGCGTCGTATATATTTAAACAGTTAAAAGTATAATTTTTCCAGATTAACCATAACAAAACGAAAAAAAAAGAAAAAGAAAGCAAAAGCAAAATCAAAATCGATAATCAAACAAGAAGGCCTCGACCTTTCTTTTCTTTCTCTCCTTCTCATCGTCTCCGTTGAACAACACCACACAACAACACACCAAAGGAGAAAAAAACAAACCAGATAATTCTCTGGTGAACGGAGCTCAGATTTGAAAATTGACGCTCGTGGAAAGAATTCGGTAAGGAGAGTTTTGAGTGGTGGAGAGAGATTTCTTCTTGGATTCTTGACGGGAAAAATGGCGACGCCTTTGCCGGATTTTGAAGCGGCGAGAGGTGGTGGAGGAGTGGCGTCTTCATCAACAACGGTTCTTACGAGCGCCGTACCTTCTTCTTCTTCGTCTTCTTCTGCTGTGGCGAATTCGTTCTCGGAGGACGCGGAAGAGATTTCTCCGATCCTGATTTTCCTCTTCTTTCACAAGGCAGTTTGTAGTGAGCTTGAAGCTCTTCATAGGTTGGCGCTGGAGTTTGCTACTGGTCACCATGTTGATCTCCGGCTGCTTCGTGAACGGTACCGCTTCTTGAGATCCATCTATAAGCATCACTGCAATGCCGAGGACGAGGTAATGCCATCAAGCTTCCTCTCTCGAATCTTCGAAACCACAATCTGGAAAACTTCTCTGCTAATGACTCTTTGGGGGAATTTAATTGTGGTTGATGCTCTACAAGACTTCTTTAATACTTGATATAGCTGCAAATTTGACTTGGTTATTTATTGTTCTTTAGTCTCTTTTCTTGATTCTAATGAGTGCTTTTCTTTTGGAGATGTGAAATCTCTATTGCAACATTTGGTGTGTTTATGAGGAGAAACTGTTTAATGTTGTAACTCTGTGGATGTTAGGTAATCTTTTCAGCGCTTGATATCCGCGTGAAGAACGTAGCGCAGACGTATTCTCTTGAGCACAAGGGTGAAAGCACTCTCTTTGATCATCTGTTTGAGCTGCTGAATTCTGCTACGGAGGTCGATGAGAGTTATCGAAGGGAATTGGCGAGCAGTACTGGAGCACTTCAGACCTCTGTTAGCCAGCACTTGGCAAAAGAACAGAAACAGGTATTGTTTTTGTTTGATGCTCTTTTTTCGCCTTAAAGGATAAGACGTGGTTTCTCTGTTGATTTCTATTTACACAGGGCCAAGATTTAGTACGATAATGCGTTGGCCTTTATTAAAGTTAGTGTTTGTCTTTTCTTGCCGACAGGTGTTCCCGTTGCTTATTGAGAAATTTAAGCATGAGGAGCAAGCTTACATAGTCTGGAGATTTCTCTGCAGCATTCCTGTCAATATGCTTGCCGTGTTTCTTCCATGGCTTTCTTCCTCCATTTCGATAGATGAAAGCAAGGAGATGCAGCTGTGCTTAAGCAAGATAGTTCCCGGCGAGAAGCTCCTTCAGCAGGTTAGTTTTGGATTAAGATCCGACTGTAGATATTGAAAGACTTTTGGAGTTGTTGTTTGATATATTTCCTTGTTGAAGGTTATTTTCACCTGGTTGGGAGGGAAAAGCGGCACAACGGCTTCGTGTCGCATAGAAGATTCTCTGTCCCAGTGTTGTCTAGATTCTTCTAGCATGCTTCCTTGTAAAACTAGTAGAGCACAGTGCGCATGTGAGGGATCCAAGGTCGGGAAGAGAAAGTACCCAGAGCTTACCGAATATGATTCTTTAGATGCTCAGATGCACCCAATTGATGAGATAAAGCTTTGGCACAAGTCAATCAACAAGGAGATGAAAGAAATAGCCGATGAGGCTAGGAAAATTCAGCTGTCTGGAGATTTTTCGGATTTATCTGCATTTGATGAACGCTTGCAATATATTGCTGAAGTATGCATCTTCCACAGGTATTTGTTGCATCCTTAGTATACAATGTAAACAGAAGGTTTTAAATTTTGCATGTGGTTGTTGTTCATCTTTCCTCTTCTCATGCTTTAGCACGTTTCTGTAGATCGTTATAAATGGAGTTATCTCAGATTTTCATATCAACTTATTATTTTCTATCTTCTGACACATATTGGAATGGCATGGGTTTATTTTGTCGTTGCAGTCTTGCTGAGGACAAGATCATATTTCCAGCAGTAGATGGGGAGTTTTCATTTTCCGAGGAGCACGATGAAGAAGAAAACCAGTTCAACGAGTTTCGATGCTTAATTGAAAATATCAAGAGTGCTGGAGCCTCTTCTACTTCCGCTGCTGAATTTTACACTAAGCTGTGCTCACATGCGGATCAAATAATGGAAACTATTCAAAGGCACTTCCACAACGAGGAAATTCAGGTGAACTTTTGCTCTAAGTGTTGTGACATATGATTTTGTAAACAAGTGAAACTATGAACATAAGATCAGTTGATACCATAGGTTATGAAGATCCAAGATGCCAATTTAGGATGTCGTCAGCTAACTTCATAATGTATGCAGGTGCTACCCCTTGCACGAAAGAACTTCAGCTTTAAAAGACAACAAGAGCTTCTTTACCAAAGCCTCTGCATAATGCCCTTGAGATTAATTGAACGTGTTTTGCCATGGTTGGCTGCATCTTTAACAGAAGATGAAGCTAAGAATTTTTTGAAGAACTTGCAAGCTGGAGGTACAGTACTGTTTTCACTCTTGAAGAAACTTAACCTTTTATAATAATTATTAGTTACTCACAATCTTGCACGATTACATGGTTTCGTTGTGGCCTCAGCACCTAAATCAGATACTGCTCTCGTTACTCTTTTCTCTGGTTGGGCATGCAAAGGACGCAAAGCCGGGGAGTGCTTGTCTCCAAACGGGAATGGTTCATGCCCTGTTAAAAGCAACATTGACGAAGTCTTCCTTCAGTCATGTAATGCTTGTGTGTCTGTGCCATGCTCGAGTAGGACTATAAAAGCGTGTTGCCAGCACCAGGATAAAAGGCCAGCTAAGCGAACTGTTGTATCGTCTTGCGAAAAGAATACCACCCCTCACTCGTCAGAAGTCACAAATGGGTGCAAACCATCTGGAAATGGTAGGTCATGCTGTGTTCCGGATCTCGGAGTTAACAGTGATTGTCTGGGACTTGGTTCCCTTCCAGCAGCTAAAGCTATGAGATCTTCTTCGCTAAACTCTGCTGCGCCCGCTCTTAATTCCAGTCTCTTTGTTTGGGAAATGGATAGCAACGGCTTTGGTACTGGACATGCCGAGCGGCCAGTTGCTACAATATTCAAGTTTCACAAGGCCATAAGCAAAGATCTGGAGTTTCTTGATGTTGAATCTGGAAAGCTCATTGATTGCGATGAAACGTTTATTCGTCAATTCATTGGTCGATTTCACCTACTATGGGGTTTCTACAAGGCTCATAGTAATGCAGAAGATGATATCCTATTTCCAGCTTTGGAATCGAAGGAGACGCTTCACAATGTCAGTCACTCTTACACGCTTGACCATAAACAGGAGGAGAAGTTGTTTGGAGATATTTATAGTGTTCTTACTGAACTTTCAGTTCTTCATGAGAAGTTACAGAGTGATTCTATGATGGGGGATGTAACTCAGACTGACACTGTTCAGGCTGATATTGATAGCGGTGATTGCAAGAAGAAGTACAATGAACTTGCTACAAAGCTACAAGGGATGTGCAAATCCATTAAGATCACATTGGATCAGCATATTTTCTTAGAGGAACTGGAGCTGTGGCCTCTTTTTGATAAACACTTCTCCATTCAAGAGCAAGACAAAATTGTGGGTCGTATAATCGGGACAACGGGTGCTGAAGTTCTTCAATCCATGTTACCATGGGTGACGTCCGCACTTTCTGTAGATGAGCAAAATAGAATGATGGATACGTGGAAGCAGGCAACCAAGAACACGATGTTCGATGAATGGCTCAATGAATGCTGGAAAGGATCACGTGACTCATCCTCACTGGAAACATCCAAACCTAGTCTACACAGAGGTAAAAGCAATTGCCTAACTATTTTTCACCAACTTAACATTTACTGGTTTTATGTAAACCTTAAATTTTTTTGCTTTCGACTTCATAACTCATACTCTGGCTGGCTACTTTAGTTTCTCTTCGCTAAGTTTGTTTTGCTTATGTCATAGATAATGATCATCAAGAAATCGTAGACCAAACTGGTCAACTATTTAAGCCGGGGTGGAAAGATATCTTCCGCATGAATCAGAACGAACTAGAGGCTGAAATCAGGAAGGTTTATCAGGACACAACTCTTGATCCGAGGAGAAAAGATTATCTAGTACAAAATTGGAGGACCAGGTCAGATTTCTTTCACTTTTTCCGGGCGTGGATCCTTTATTCCACATTTTGATGGATACCTGACTAACTTAGAACCCCAAATGGAAGATGTATTCCCCTGTATTACTTGAAAAAGAAAACTTGCAAAGTGAAAGAGCATAGTTGGTGCTTCTGTCTTTCCCGGTCTCTATCTGTGTGTGTGTCCTTGATTGTATAATCTTCTGAACAATAGTGAACCTATAATCTCATCCACGTCTCGCTCATAGCCTAATCATTTTTTTCCTTGAATAAAATCCATTTTTATTTTCGATTGTTGGTGCTTTTATCAGTCGATGGATAGCGGCTCAGCAAAAGTTACCCAAGGAAACAGAAACTTCATTGAATGGTGATGTTGCACTTGGATTTTCCCCATCTTTTCGAGATCCCGAGAAGCAGATGTATGGATGCGAGCATTACAAGCGTAACTGCAAGCTTCGGGCTGCTTGTTGTGGTCAGTTGTTCACTTGTAGGTTTTGCCATGACAAAGTAAGCGACCACTCCATGGATAGGTAAGATCTTATGCCTATCTCCCCTACTTAAAGTTGAAATTCTTTCGTTGTTTTTCTTTGTCAGTGATATGATTTTATATTTGGAACACTACAGAAAATTGGTGACGGAAATGCTCTGCATGCGGTGCCTCAAGGTGCAACCTGTTGGACCCGTTTGCACAACGCCTTCATGCGATGGATTCCCAATGGCAAAGCACTATTGCAGTATTTGCAAACTTTTCGATGATGAAAGGTAAACAAAAGCAAACCATTTGATCCATATAATAACCAATTGCGATAGTTACGTTTGTTAAGAATCAAACTTGAGCAGCTATTTTAACCTTAAGATACTATTATCTTCCTTCAGAGCTATTTACCACTGTCCATTCTGCAACCTTTGCCGGGTCGGTGAGGGACTTGGAATCGATTATTTCCATTGCATGACTTGCAACTGTTGCCTGGGGATGAAGTTAGTAAACCACAAGTGTCTCGAGAAAAGCCTTGAGACAAATTGCCCCATTTGCTGCGAATTTCTTTTCACATCCAGTGAAGCAGTCAGAGCGTTACCATGTGGTCACTACATGCACTCAGCTTGCTTCCAGGTTTGCAAATCTATCTCTTTTGCATTAAACTTAAGTTTACCCTTTATCGGCGTAAATCAAAACACTTTGCTGTTTCTCTGGTCTCTTTCAGGCTTACACTTGCAGCCACTACACATGTCCAATCTGTGGAAAATCATTAGGAGATATGGCGGTAAGTTAATCCCCGTCCCTCAGAGCGTAATCTACAATTGACATCATTGCAAATTTCATTCACTTAACTGTTTCTTCTTCGTTTCTTTCTCAAACTCTGCAGGTTTATTTCGGTATGCTTGATGCACTGTTAGCTGCAGAAGAACTTCCAGAAGAATACAAAGATCGCTGTCAGGTGAGAAACACTAAAATTGCTGTTTCTTTGACTCTAGTCTAATTTATTTGATGACATACTCTCTCACACACATGTTTCAGGACATTCTATGCAATGACTGTCAACGCAAAGGAACGACGCAGTTCCATTGGCTGTACCATAAATGCGGTACCTGCGGTTCTTACAACACCCGTGTGATCAGATCAGAAACAACCGTCCCAGACTGCTCAACCTCATCCTGAAAACAATGTGAGAGGTTTTTCACTCGCGATTCACTTTTTTTTTTCTTTCTTCTGTTGGTTTTCACTTTCTGTTCCGCACAACAATGTGAAGAAGGTTTATAACAAAAAGCCCCGTTGATAGAATTTTTATTTGTATAGTCTCTGAGATATTAAAGATTTTGAAGAGTCTTATATTAGGGTTACCAATATACATTTTGGCTTTTGGGCAAAGCCAAAACTCGTTTGTTTCTGGAACATCCCATACCGTTCCCTCCTTTCTCCACATATCCGCCATTTGTTTTTTATTTTCTTGCATAAGCTGAGACTTTCTTTGAAGAGTGTAAATAGTTGCAATTTTATTGTAAAAACTTTTTTTTTCCTTCATTTTATTCTTCTTATCTATTACTACCTCATAGTTCTTAAGTTTCCACCGGGGGAAAATTTCTCAGAGCTTGTTGAAAGAAGGACCTTTACTGTATGGTGTTGTTTATTGTTTTCCTATAAACTGTAAACGAAGGAATGGATCGGATGGATACGTTATCCAAGAATGATGAACACCATCATTCTATAGCATAAGTAGCTTATGATCTGTTATAAAATCTCAAATTATTCGCATAAGCTTCACGCCTCTATATGGTCTAAAGAAGTGTTAACTCTTCAATTTTTAGACACATCCATTTCTTGGATTTCAACTCTTCTGATAGTATATTCCTCTCGACCACATCGAAGTATCACATAAGCGTTTGGAGGCCTATTGACCAAGTTTCGATGATACATGGATTTTCATCTCATGATCTGGGAGCCCCATTGACCAAAGCTTGATAATACATACAACCATTGCATGCATATCGCATCATTTGCAGGATAAATTGGGGGTATGCAACATTCGATCATTTTCAATGAAAGTTTCCCAGTCCCTAGTGTCAAATTTGATGCTCCGTAGATGTCTTATGGACAGGACAATACGTTGAACTATTTATCAATCTGAACATACCCAAATAAGCTTCTCTCCTCGCGCGTCTTCACTATAAATAAATTTAAGGCGGTGATTGTCCGGTGCTAGGGGTTACATATCAACGGAACGGGCAACGGTACCGTTTCCTTCCTCCTCCCCTTTAAGATCCGCAGATACGTAAGATACGCTGCTTTTAAAAACCCTAGATTAGATTCCCTCGTCCACGAATGACACTGGTTTTTTCGTATTTCTAAAGTCAAACTTAGTATCTTCTAACTAAGTAACACTGTGTTATTTATGGAAAGAATTTGAAAATGTTAAAATTTGTGTTACGAGTTTTGAAAGAAACTAAAGTGTACACTGTACAGTGTATAGTGACGAATTTTGAGTGGTGATGATATTCTGTATGGATTTATCTCTATAATTGAGCTAGCTAACCAGTAACCAACCACGGTCCTCCAAATATGTATTTCTACTCTAGTTATATTTACCCTCATACTCTAATGTATCAAGATTTTGCACCTTCTTCTAACTACACAAATAATTTCCTAGAAAAAAATTGGAGTTATCCCTTTAGTTTGGGTCAAAATTGACTTACTACATTTACATATTTATTTTTAGTCATAGTCAACAATTTTTTTTTTTAACATCTAATCTTTATTACTGATTAACAGAATTCATGGAAATGTGATCATCATAAAGAAGAGATACAATAGAAACTGGAACATAATAGAAATAATGAAATGACACTGCATCATAGAACTGATCTCTTGCCAAAAAATCAGCTACTTTGTTATTGTGTCTCGACGTCCAAAGGCACTCACATGAGTCAAACTTAAGTCTCCAGTAGTTAATATCCAGGATCCAATTATGCATTTGAAAGCTTCGCATGTGTCCATCCCATAGAAGCTTGACTTTATGGTTATCTTCTTCAAAAATAATATCACGGTAACCCCGTCCCCATGAATGTTGCATCACCATGAGAAGTGCTTGTAATTCAGCTTCTAATGAAGATTGGCATGATTGGCCTGTGCTACATCCAGATTCCAGATAAACACCATTTGAGTCTCGGATAATCCATGCAGCCTTACAGATCCCATATCCCATTGACAATAAACCTACAGTCATAATTACATTTCACAGAGCCTATGTTCGGAGGAGTCCAACGTGATTGGCTGGTAACAGTAGTTCTCCTAGTTTGAGTTGAGAAGAAATTTGATAAGTGCCATTCTTGATAATCATTCTTTGCAGTATGGAGATCATGTAGCCAGCTCTGTTGTTTGCGTTGAAAAACTAGATAATTTCGACTCTTCCACAATCTCCAAAGCAGCCAAATAGGTAGATGTCTCTCCTGATGGGGAATATTCTGATCGTGAGTCTGTATAAGTATGTGATAGAGTTTATCTTCGAAACTCATAGGAGATGTGAGCAAAGAGATAAACGGAAGTTGTGACCCTCGCCATATTGCTTGTGCATGAAGGCACTCAAAGAATAGATGGTTGAGTGTTTCATCATGAACACAACATCTTCTACACATTCCCTCATTAATAATTCTTCGTTGAACGAGAATCTCACCAATAGGTAAAGCCCGTGAAAGACATCTCCAGAGAAAATGACGGATTTTAGGTGCTGTGTCAAGTTTCCAGATCATTTCTTTTAGATTAGCTGGACCTGGGATCGGAGGAACTCGATGAACATAATCTGGCATGTGACTTGCCACCCAATACCCTGACTTTACTGTATAAAGGCCTGAATCTGTGTAATGCCAACCCAACATATCTACTCGAGATTGTGAACTGAGTTTCATCTGTAGAATAATATTAACATCTTCAACTATAACTGATTCACGTAGCAGTGCTTGATCCCAGTAATGATTCGGAAGGATATAAGCGCTGACTTTTTGACTTTGTGCAGAAGGAACATTGCGACGCGGGGGTCGTGGAGGATTGGTGGGCAACCAGTTATCATCCCACATACTTATAGATTCACCATTACCCACCAGTGGTCTCAATCCTCGTAGTAAAATATTTCGACCTTCTAATAGTGACCGCCAGAGAAATGATGGTCTAGGCCCCAGAGTGGCCTGCAATACACAGTCAGACGGGAAATACCGACCTCGAAGAACTCTTGATGCTAAACTAGTTGGACAATGTAAGATCCTCCATATTTGTTTACCCAAAAGAGCAAGGTTAAAAGCTTCAAGATCTCTAAAACCCAGACCTCCTTCTCGCTTTGGTATTCCAAGTCGTTTCCATGAAAACCAATCCATACTTTGTTGACCATTTCCTTTACCCCACCAATAATTAGCAAGCACCTGTGTTATTTCATCAATAGTTCCTTTGGGAAGCTTGAAAACATTCATCGTATAAACTGGAAGAGCCAGCGCTACAGTTTTGAGCAAAATTTCTTTTCCCGCTTCTGATAAGAACCTGTGTTTCCATCCTGCTGTCCTCTGTTTGACCTTTTCAACAACAAACCTGAAGACATCTTTCTTTTTTGGACCAATATGTTCTGGCAGACCCAAATACTTCCCGTGTCCCCCATCATTATGAATGTTAAGAATTCGACGCAGATTAGATTTCACCTCCTGTTTAACTCGAGAGCCAAATGTAATTGCAGATTTGTGCAGGTTGACTTTTTGGCCCGACACACGTTCATACTTCGCTAGTGTTTGCATTATTGATGTACAAGATCTAGGGTGTGCATGACAGAAGAAGAGAGCATCGTCAGCAAATAATAAATGATTGACAGACGGACCTGTAGAACTGATTTTCATTCCTTTTAATCGTGTTGCAGAGGCTTCTTGTTGCAGTAAATGGCTTAATACTTCTCCACATAATATGAATAAATATGGGGAGAGAGGATCTCCTTGGCGTATACCTCTGCCTGGTGTGATATGACCTTGTGGAGAGCCATTAATGAGTGTAGAGAACGTAACAGTTTCCACACACCGCATAATCCAATGTATCCATGTAGATGAAAATCCCATATAACGCATTGTATCTCGTAGGAAGTCCCATTCAATACGATCGTATGCTTTAGAAATGTCTGTTTTGACAGTCATGTAAGAGTTTTGCCATCGTCTCCTTGATTTAAGCGAGTGAAGCATTTCATGGGCAATGATGATATTATCCATGATGTTTCTTCCCGGGATGAAAGCAACTTGAGTTTCTGAAACAAATCCGTTCAAATGCTGCTTCAACCGAGCCACTAAAATCTTTGAGATGATTTTATAACTGACATTGCATAAAGCTATCGGGCGGAAATCACTGAATTCACGGGGAAGCTCTATCTTTGGAATAAGACAAATGTTGGTGTGATTGATAGAATCCTGTAAGATACCATGATCAAAGAAAGTGCGAACTTCAGCAATAACAGTCTCTTTGATTTCTTCCCAGAATTGTTGATAAAATGCTCCAGTAATGCCATCAGAACCTGGTGCTTTATCGGGTCCAATATCAAACACCGCACGTTGAACTTCCTCATCTGCAAGTGGCCGTGTTAAATCAGAGTTAACAGCTGCAGAAACCCTTGCTTGAAAGCCATGGAAAACACCTAGATATGTCTCGGTGTCTCTCCTCGTACTTGTGAATAAAGTTTGAAAATAAGCCTGGGCAGCGTGTCCTATGTCCTCATCCCCACGTATAATACCACCCTCTTCCATTTCAATAGCAATAATTCGGTTACGTGCGAGACGAGCTTTGGCTGCAGCATAGAAATATTTAGTGTTACGATCACCATATTTCAGCCAAGAGATCCTGCTTTTTAACTTCCAATACTGCTCCTCATCAAGGTAAGCCTGATTAAGTTCCTTTTTGAGGTTGATAATGAGATCTGTAGAAAGATGATGTGATGATTGTGCCAACTCAAGTTCAGCTTTAAGTTGGGTGATTCTGATAGAAGCGTTTGTTCTGTTCTGACGTTTCCAGCGAGCCATTGCTTTTCTGCAGGAAATCAACGTATTACTCAAGGAGGACTGATCCAGTTGTGCTGTTCGCCATGAATCTATGACCACATCTTTGAAAGTTTCACGCTGAAATAATCTTTTATCATACCGAAACTGGCCTGATAAGTGATTAGTTAGTGCAGTGACACTGGTAATCATAGGCCTATGATCAGATCCTTCAAAAACAAGAAATTCAGTCTGAGCCGCAGGAAACAGAGAGAGCCAATGAGAGTTAGCCATAGCACGATCAAGACAACAACTGACTGTATGATTGTATCTTTTTCCCGACCATGAGAAACGGTTACCAAGAGTTCGGAGATCATGAAGATCACAAATGGCAATCATTCTCCGAAAATCAGCAAAACTACTTTCCTGTCTCAAACGACCACCTCTTTTTTCACTATTATCCTTAATCTCATTAAAATCCCCGGTTATGAGCCATGGTTCAGGTCTTGTCACTGATAATCTTTCGAGACGTTCCCATAATTGATTGCGTAAGCGTGGAATTGGGTAGCCGTACACAAAAGACAAGTAGAATGAACTTCCATTAACTTCAACAAAGGAATCTACAAGATTTGGGGAATGAGAAATAACGGAAACAAAAACAGATTTCTTCCAAAGGATCGCAATACCACCACTGAGGCCACGAGGAGGAACAGTAAAGCTGTAATCAAAGCCCAACTCACAACAAAGATCTCTCACGGTGTCATCAGATTGTTTAGTTTCAAATAGGCATAACATGTCCGGGAAATATCGTCGAGATATTTCCTTAAGGCGTCGAACTGTAAGATCAATGCCAAGACCTTGACAGTTCCAAACGGCTATACAATTTAAATGGTAAAAAAGCTTAACAGAATTTAAATTCCGGTTTATAATTAAAAACGTTGAATGTTTTAATAAAAAAATTTATATATATTCTAATTTAAATTATAATATACGATATCATTTACATATTTATTTTTAGATTTGGTGAATAATTTAAATGGATCTAATTTATGAGTATTAATCTAAATTCTAATTTATGATTAAGAAAATGGTAAATATTTTATAATAAAAATTTATACACTCCCTAATTAAAAGAATAATTTATTTGTGTCATATGTATATTTATTTTTAGTTTTGATGAACAATTTAAATGGTAAAAAAATTAGCATAATTTATGAATATTTATCTAAGTTTTAGTTTTTTTTTTTTTGCCAAATTAAGTTTTAGTTTATGATTATAAAAACGTTGAATATTTTATAGTAAAATATTTATACACATCTTAATTAAATTTAGTCTATATATATTATATATATATATATATATATATATATTTTTAGTCTTAATGAATAAGTTAAATGGTAAGAAAATTTGATAAAATTTATTAGTATTATTTTGAATACCGATTTAGGATTATAAAACGTTGAACATTTTATAGTTAAAAATTTACTCACATTCTAATTAAAATATTAAACCATGTTTAACATTTATATATTTACTTTTAGTTTTAATAAAAAATTTAAATGGTAAAAATATTTGACAGAATTTATGAATATTAATCTAAGTTAATAAGTTTTAGTTTATATGATCATATTAGAACGTTGGATATTTTATAAAAAAATTACCCACATCCCTTTTTAAAATATTAATCTACGTTTACCATTTGGTTCAAAACAATATAAACCTAACTTAAAGAAATTAAAACAAAAATTTCCTCAAAATTTTTGAAAATGGCGTGTATTTTTATAGTAATAAAACAAAAGCTGATTATAGACGGAGGAGTGGAAAGAAAAACAAACGATCGAGTACAACGTTACAATCGCGTCCCTAACTTTCTTTCTCTCTCTCTTTCTCCCCGAATAATTCGAACAGATGAATTAAAAAGTAAAAAATTTTGCTTGAGAATAAATATACAAACACACACACACACACCCAAACGAAAACCCAAAACCAAAAACAAGAAATAAAAAACCAAAACTTTGAACTTGCTCCAAAGCCAAAAGCTCTCACCAAAATTGTAAACAAAGGACGAGAGACGACGACGACGACGACGACACCCAAAACGAATCTTTCTTCAATCAATGGAATTCCCTCCTCCTCCTCCGGAGAGATCCAAACGCCTCCATAACTTCACCTTACCTTATCTCCGATGGGGTCAGCAGAGGTTCCTCAGGTGCGTCAAGCTCCCGCACCACCGATCTCCTTCTTCTTTTCCTTCTTCCTCTTCCTCCCCTTCTCCCGATCGCGCCGCTCATAGATCTCCCGCCCTTGCTGGAGGAGGAGACTCTGGTAAGCTAAGGATCGATCTCTTGTGCGATGGGAAGCCAAAGGTCTCGTCTTTGGGAAATGGAGGCGATGACGCCGTCGCTGCAGCTCGTCCTTGGAATCTTAGGACGAGGAGAGCTGCTTGTAACGAACCTGGAGATGAGACGACGAAGATCACCGAGTCTCGGAGGCATGAGATTGGCGTCAAGAGAGGTAGTCACGAAGGTGGTGATGGAGGAGATGGAGATTCGAGCAAGAACGAGAAAGTCAAATTCTCTGTTTCTTTGCTCAGAGAAGAAATCGAAGAGGATTTCACTGCCCTTATTGGGAAAAGACCTCCTCGACGACCAAAGAAGAGACCAAGACTTGTTCAGAAGCAAATGAATGTAAAAGTTCTCCTCTTTCTCGATTTCTCGATTTCTCTCTCTGTCTCTTCTATAACACCACATTTGCTTAAGGTTTGTTCGTTTTGAATGCAGACTCTTTTTCCCGGATTGTGGCTAGCAGAAGAAGTAACAGCAGGCTCTTACGACGTCCCTGAAGCTGCGGAAACATGAAAAAGGTGATTCCTTGGTTTCTTCGATTTGAGGGTCCAAAGAAAATTTGTTGTATCAACTCTGTTTCCTCTCTTCTTCTTGTTTTTTTCTACTTTGAAATCTTTTCCGTTGTAAAAAGGAAGAAAAGAATGTAGCATTGTGCCCCAGTTTTTAGTGAAATGAAGCCATTTTACTTTGGTTTTCTTAATATTCTTCTTCTTTTGTAAAAGAGACGACAACTGGTGTTTTTTTTCATTACCAAATCTAATTGTAATCTCCATGGCAATGGAATCTCCAGCTGTTTTCTCTTTCTTATCAATAATGCAGCTCTCTGCAACTTCTTTTACATCTTCTTCTCTATTTAGTATTGTTTCTGCATGCTAACGGCTGCTCACGGGTAACTTAAATTGGTATCTTGTTAAGATTATGCACACAAAAAGAAAAAGAAAAAAAATCCGATGGAGCATGTTTGTGTCAAGAACTCGCTGAGCAACAATGTCTCTTCTGTTAGACATTTTAACAACTCAGTTCAGACCAAGCTAACTTTTACAACATCATCTCACCCATGTGTGTCCAAGGTTTCAGACAGCTTCCTTTATCTGTAAGTTGAGTTACAAACACAGCTCTATTTATTAAAACACCTGAAGCTGGGACACTTGCTCCTTGCTGCAGTTATGGTTTACAAATTTTTTGAAAAAATATTGAAATGATGATAACGCTCTGATAATTGTCTGAAAGATATTCAGAAACCTTCTTGTTCTTGCACTTTCGTACTTCACGGAACTTCTTCTGCAGTTAGCCATCGGTTCTATAGATGTATCATTGAAAGACTTCAAGGTGGCTCACGTTAGCAGTCTGCAGCTTAGGAGAACAGAGAGGAGAAAGAAAGAATAAACTGACACTTAAAGTAGAAGTGAAGGTACTCATTCAAACCCATATCTCATTTTAGATATTATGCTTTTATTCTTTTTTTCTAAGCTCATTGTCTCTTGTAGTAGTGGCACACCACATCCATTATTTTAATAGAGGAGTTCAACCTCTAATCCATAGACTTCAGAGTTTTAATCTCAAATCTTTCAAAACATTATGATCTCCTTAAATTTTTTCTTCATCATCTCCATAGTTTCCTTCACATCTCTCGCATTCACACGAGTAATCTAACTTTCCCCCAATAGGAGGGTCTCGATTTTTGATCGTTTGATACTTTATTTCTTTGGCACAGTCCTATAGGAGAAAGTCTCTGACCGGAGTTTACATCTTTCCTCCAAAAGAAGGTGAGTTTCCATTTTCCCTGCATTTCTCTGTTTCTCATTGGTTTCCAACTAACATGACCGTTTGTTTTAAAAACTCCAGCTAAACGGACAATCATGATCTGTACGGAATCAAATCACCAGCGGATTTCGTTCGCGGGCGATCTTGGCCAATCAGATAAAGCACCTCCTGTGGAACAACAACCATCAGGCCTGGTTCGAAGAGACACAACGCTTTTAGATTCATCAAGTCCAGATTTCGAGTTCCACACTTCCAGAAACTTTGATCCTGGAGATTCCTCACCAGCTGACGAGATCTTCGCGGACGGCATGATCCTCCCGATCCTTCCTTTCCAAGTAACTAGTGCATCCGCCATGCCAAAACGTCTCTACAAGTACGAACTCCCTCCTATCGTCTCTGCTCCTTCCTTATCATCCACCTCCTCTTCCTCTCTTCCTCCTCCACCATTGCCATTACCCCAACACTCGAGAAAATACAGCGACAAGGAAACTCCCGGAATCGGAAACGGTCGTGGGAGCGGCGCAAATTCGGACTCAGAGGCGGAGAAATCATCAAAGTCGTTTTGGAGCTTCACGAGAAGCTCGAGCCTTAACTGTGATATAAAGAAGAGTCTGATATGTTCCTTTCCTCGTTTGACAAGAAGCAACTCCACAGGATCAGTGATGAATTCGAAGAGGGCAATGTTAAGGGACATTAACAAGCATAGCTCGCAGAGACATGGAGCCCCACGTCCAGTTGCAGATCCGTCATCTCATTTGTCTTCTTCTTCTTCTCCTTCCTCTGTCTGCTGCAGCTCGTATCAGTTCAGGCCACACAAGCACGCCGGAAAGAATGGCGGCAGAGGAGGAGGAGGAGGAGGAGGAGGGGGAAGCTTTCGGATTACTCCCGTGATAGGTGGTCCATCTCCGTTTGGGTTAGGATCGATCTTACGACTTTCACTTTCGAAAGAGAAGAAGACGAAGAACAAGTAATAAGAGTTCTTTTTTCTTTTTTGAACCCAAACTGTAGGACCTCTCTCTTTTAACGAACTCATTTTTTTATTTGTTTTGTGTAACGCATGCATCAATATCCACGTAGATAAATTTATCACCTTTATCAGTTGTGATTTATTAGTTGTGATTTATCAGTTATAAGGTAATTGATAAGTGATAACACGCATGTCGGAACTAATGCAAATCTTGATTGATCTATAATGTATTATTTATCCGCTTTTTTTTGTACGGAGAGATGTGTAATTGTGTATGATGTGGCATGTGGGTCACACTAATGTTAGAACAAAATTGGGTGCACATCAACTAAATTTTAAATTAAACTAATGTAAGGATAAGAAAACGAAATTAGTGTATAGAGAAATGGATTAATGAAATGAGTTGGAGATGTACTTAAAATGCCAATTTGACTAAAAACCATTTGGTATAATATATATATCATTTTCTTGGTATGTGTTGGACATGTCACCCATTTTCTCTTTGAGAATTAGGAGAAGCTTAGATTATGGAGGAGCAAACTGATCGCATATACAAATTTCAAATTTTCGATCTCTCTAAATTCAAATTTTCTTGCTTTTGTCAAAAACTAAAGCCTCCTGGAACTACTACATATTGGTCTCAACCCAAACCTCTGTGCCGTGGTATCTACGGATCTACCTCCTTAGATTTGGCAGCACCAAGTGACGTGGCCGACGTTGGAATATGAGATGACGTTTCAAGTTTTCGTAGCTATATCCTCCTTGAGAGCTGTTGGTTCTTAAGTGACAGGCTTAGTAGGGACTGGTTCCACCTCAGGATGTGAATATCATTTCTTACCCGGGCTTTAAGTGGGCATTTAAATGAGATTAAATGCCCATCTAAACCCATTTAGTTTTAAAGTAAAATTAAAAAAAAACCCAATTGAACCCATTTATTTTACGGGCCCCCTATTAACCCATTTATATTTTCTTTTTGTTTTTTCTTCAATAAAAAACGACGACATTTTAGGTTTTTTTGACGTTTTTTGTTTTCTTCATCGTCAAACTCCTCTTCGTCTTCGATAACCTTTGACGATAACTTTTTCTTCTCCTCGATAAGCCTTCGTGAGATCACTTAATCAACTCTTCTGCTTGTTAATTTAAGTTGGGTTTTCTCCATTGATCTAGATAAGCTTCAGGTAACCAAATCTTTTGGGTTTTCTCCATTGATTTTGATGCAGAAATCGACAAGTTCTTAAGATCACTATTTTAAGCAGATATGTTTAAGTTTGATTTCTGGAGTAATGATTTGTTTAGATTAGTAAGAATTTATAATTTGATGACATGTATTGATTTTACAAGAGAAATTATATAATTTATGTACAGATTAACAAAAATTCGTAAATGGGTCTAAATGGGTACGTGGGTCTAAATAAACTACCCTAATAGATCTTATATTTAAATGGGTTTAAATGGGTTTGATGTTTAAATGGGACGGGCCTTAAATGGGGCGGGCCTAAATGGGGTAAGTATACCCATATTCTCAACATGAGTACTACTTCCACCTCTTTGGTTGCAACTTATTCCTGTGATAATCAAGATTCTTGATTAGAAGACACAGAGGAGAAGAAAGCGATACTTCTCGTATTCCAAACACGCCTTCCAATCAAGTCCTGAAACTCGTGTATCCAAATTCTATGTCCTCCAATACTCAAGGGACCAACACTCATGAGCAGATTTGCTTCTGTGTTCTTCAGTTTCTAAGCCAAACAGTACGTTCATCCACAAAGTTCTTTTTAATAGCAAAAGCTAGATTTATTTTCTCTCTAGATTTTTCTTTTGAAACCAGACTTGCAAGGCGTCAAATTCCTCATCCTCAAAAATTAAATATAACAAAAAATAATTTATCAGATCATACAAAATTGGTCGGCCAAGACTAAACGAAGCCGTGAATATCTCTGTATGTGTGTGTGTGTGTACAAGACTACAAGACTATTACTCATTTCTGGAGGTGGTACTCAGAAAGGAAGTCTTGATATGAAGAAGAATGATCTTGCCATTGCGAGATAAGTGCCTTGCACATAAACAAAGCTTTCATATCGAAATCTGCATCACGATCTTCGAAGCAAATCTCAACCGGAGACATATCATCCAACACCTCAAGCCCTGATCTTTCTCCAACATCATCATCACTGTTTTTACGACGCACTTTGGAGACAAACTTTGTGAGTTCTTCATGTTCCCTGTCTGAATCAGCCGTCTTTGTGATCGGAGAATAAGCAATGAACCGCTTTTTCTCATTCTGTGAATCGTTGAGCGACATGTCATCCTCAAGTGAAATGATTGTCTCGCCTACACCTGAGTTTGCCATCTCGCGGGCCGCTTTGGAGATTTGGTTGCACCGGTCAGATAACTCTACATCTGGTGAGAACTCTTGTTCTGAGTTCAGACAACCGTTACGGAACTCGTGTAATGTGAGGAGGACTGGGAGTGGAAGAATAGGACCAATGAGCTCAACACCGGGTTGCACCTTCTTTGACCATTTGCTACTTCGGCGTGAAGGCTTCCTTAGTAAGAATGGTGGTAACTGTGGGAATTCCGGAACGACTAAGAACTCGAGAGACGGTTTCCTCTTGTCTATCAGAACACCCTCAACCTCAGTGTAGTTTGAGAATGCAAGCAACAAAAGCTCTATAGGTAAGTTTGACCAGGTTTCTCTCAACGCAATGTTGAAAACGCTTGTTGGTGAATTGATATTGTCGAAGACTGCAGTAATTGTAGAGGAACATCTGTTTCTACCACTACCGAACCCGCAGATATTCAACTTCTCGCATAACTCCTCGTGGTAGGTTAAGCTAAGGGAATCGCTCTTCTTCGACCCTGATGACTTCTTTTTACTCATCCTCGAGTCTAAGAACCCGGCGAGATTCCCTTTTGTGTGAGCAGAGAGATAGTCTAGTTCGAGGTATTTGAACCGTCTCGGGAATTTGTATTTGCCACCATCAGGGAAGTACAATAAGTTCACCTCGTCAGTTTTGCAGGCCGAATCTATGTGAGCTACCACCCCCAACCTATTTACAGGATCACGAGAAGCGCAGTACTTGACTGCTTCGAGCTTCCCTGAGGATGTTAACCGAATCAAAGTAAACCCATCTGATGTACCAAGTGTTGGAAGGTACTTGTTTAAAACCCCAAAACCAAGAACAAGAATACTCTTTTTCTGCCAATCAATCCACACGGGGAGAGACTCCTTCATTATCACTTCTCTAATTACACAATCCCCGCATAGACATTTCCCCGCTGGTAAGAGTAGATTGTGTGGAAGCTCCCACACACACAAGGAAGAAGGATCCTTGGCAACAGAAGGAGAAGGTCCAAAACAGAACATTTGAGACTGAGCATTCCAAAATGACCCTACTATAACGCAGGAAGTAGTTGATTCATCGGTCTGAAACCCGAGATCCGACAAGCTATAAACATCAATAAAGCAAGGCTTCTCAACATCATGCTGCCATTTCAACAAAGGCACTCCTGATCTCTGATCACAAAGATATATATAGCTCCTGGAAGCAAGAATAAATCGAAAACTGTCACTCCCCGCCTTGGCAAACGCAACAAACTCTTCTGTTCCCACCATGTTCAGACTCTCAGTTTCCAACAAAGATCTCACACTGCAATTTCCAGAGCTTCTAGTGATAACAAAGACAGCATCAGATCGAGCAACGATAAAAGTGTCAATTCTCCAACCAAATTCACATCCTAACCAATTCTGACTCACTGATATACCTTGATGATCCTCCCAGGAAACTTTCATCTTGCAACCTCTGAATCTACTACATTCTATCTGATTCAATTCAAACACGAAGACCTCGCCATTCTCTAACAAGACCAAACACTCTCCACTAACATGAGGGCTCCAAGAAGCGCTCACGATGGAACAAGTCTTAAATTCCTTACGTCCGAGGTAACTCAAAACCGGTCTGCCTCGAGATTCATCGTACTTGACACAGTACCAATGAATAGAATACAGTAAACAAACCATAACGTATCCAAATTCAATGGAAGAAGAACACTTATACACTCTACTAATCGGTTGCACTAATATCTTCAAAATCCTAGAAAAGAAACGCTCTTTCGCCACAAAGACTTCACCTTCGTCCCAACCCATGACCCGGATACGACCCGAGTCTTCGGCGGAAAGCAGGACGAAGCCAAGTTGGTCGAGGTTAGTCCCTGTGGGGAAAAACACCAAGACGGAGTTTTTATCAGCGGGGCAAGGTAGAAACTGGAGGCGATTGTAGGAGAGAACCCTAGAGGCCTCATTGTTGGGATGGGGAATACGGAATGAGGCCTCGATTGCGGAAGAAGACGAAGGAGGGATGCCGGAGACGGTGAGAAATCGGGAGTGAGTTAGGTGAGGGACGCGAGAGAGAAGCGGAGGAGAGAGTGAGGGAGAAGAGAAGAGTAGCTGTGAATCTGATGGGTTCAAGAAGAAAGGACTAGTTGATTCTCCAGTAGTGGAGGCGCAGGTTTTGCGTCCCCAATCGTCTACAACATCCATTGGGGTCTTTGACGGAGTTTGGCGGCGAGAGCAAAAGTCTGTTTAATATCGTCGTCGGCCAAATTATATTCGATTATTTTTAAAATATGTATTTTTGCCATAACTTCTATAATTATATGTATATAATCCTCCATTTCATTAAAAATTACGTTTCAAATATTTACGCAATTTTTAATATTCATATTTTCAATTCGATTTATTTTGTTTTGTTATTCTAAAAATTTGGGAACAAAATCCAATTTAGCATTTAGTTATATTGTTTCACATTTGGATAATTATACTAATTTTTACTTTTATAATTATACATTTAGGTGCTAAAATATATAAAATCGCAATTTAATCTAGGCTGAATTTCTAGATTTGGTCTTTTTATAAACAATCTTATCTTAAGAAATTTTGTTTTCGGTCAACACCTATCTTAACGAATTTTCTCTTTGTCTAAGCCAAATAGTATTTTATCTTTAATCCCAAAACGTATATTTAGCCAAGGCAGCTATATTTCGCTTGTAAACTGTCGTCTGGATGAGTAACTTCTCTGATTTATAAATGAAACGTGTTTTAACAGTGAACAGTGTTTCACCAGTGAACATCTTATGTTTTTTATCAGCGAGACAGCGACGATCCGCTTGCCAACACTCACTCTCTCTGCAGGCAACATAACATTAGAAAGTATGCCTCTCTGCGTAAGTCAGCGCCACAAGTGTAACATATGGTGAGCCTTTCAATTTCAAGAAAATCCATCTAGTCTTCAGCAACATATGATGAGCCTATCAGTTTCTTTCTTTTAAACCTGATATTCCATTTTTTTTGGGTTCAATTCTTCGTTGTTTCTGAACAAAAACAAACAGAGGACAAACAGAGAAAATTTTGATATATAAAAAAAGTGTGACATAACATACATTTTTTTGACATAACATTACATACCTCTCTTGGAAGGCATAACATACATTTTTTTGACATAACATTACATACCTCTCTTGGAAGGCATAACATATTCATCTATTCATACAAGTGTGCATGGACGCAATCTGTTAAATGGAGAGATCAGCACCATTGTCTTTTGTGGATTTTATGTTGTGCGGAAAACATATTTCTCAGATGCGACCTAGCACACTTTAACTAGAGCTTTCATGATATCTAAGAACAGTTAGTGAGCATAATCCTTCAGACCAACGAGATTAAACACACTGTTCTAGGAAATGCCCTGAAGTCTCAACATAGAGATAACAACACTAATATAGATTACTTTAAAAACAAAAAATGTTTACACTTTTCAGCAGCAATTACATTTCAAAAGTATATCTCAAAACTATCTCTAGAAACAGAGTTCTTAGGTTGACTTTTGGCTTTTCTCTCTAAAAAGTGCGACTCGGAGTGCGACAAATCGGCATCAGTGACCGCGTTCTCGTCTCTTCTCCGGCGTCTTTCGCGGCGTCGGAATCCTTCTCCTCCTTCTTTCTTAGGCCCTCCCCTCCTTATGGGGAAGAAAAAACCTAAAAAATCTCCGCTTTCAAAGGTTCCTGCTCCTCTGAGAGATGCTTCGCCTCCTTCGTCGGACGCAGCTTCTGATTCCTCTCCTTTGGAGGTCTCCAAAGAGGCCTCTGGCCTTCTTGCCTCGACCCAGTCCAATATGGGTTCAGCCAAGGTTGACGGCACTGTAGCAGAGCCAGATCTGAAAATTCTGGTTATCTCTGAGCCTTCGGTGTCTGATACGAAGACTATCACAGCCACACGAGCAACTTCCAACGCTGCGAAAGCCCCTTCAGTGGTGGACCCAGCCAGAAAAACCTCTGCGAAAGCTATGAAAGTAGCGGCCCCAGCTAATAAAGCATCTGCGAAAGCTACGAAAGTAGCGGACCCAGCGAAAAAATACTCTGCGGAAGCTACGGAAGTGGCTGACCCAGTATCAACTCAGACCACCACTAGCCAGGTTACGAGGCCGGAGCAAATCGGAAAACCAATGGCTCAGGAGAATCTGCAAGGAAAGAATACAGAAGGAATTGATTCCTGGTGTGAGCTTTTCAAGGGAGGTTCAAGAAAGTTAAAGAAAAAAGGTGAGGCTTTCATACTTCCATCAGGTGAAGCATGTGTGAAGATTCCTAATTCCGTCATTGAGCAGAACAAGGTTTCTTGGGAGAGCTTCATCATCGGTCAATTCTACTCAGATCCGCCTTCTCAAGGGACGATCCATAATATTGTCAATGGAATTTGGAGTCGTTTCCGAGACATCTCAGTCTCGAAAGTTGAGGGTCATGCATTTCTATTCCGAATCCCAAATGCAGCGACTCGCACTCGTGTCCTTAATCAACGACTTTGGCAGATTGAAGGACAAACTATGTTTGTAGCTAAATGGGAACCTGGTTTTGTCCCTGTCAAGCCTCAGCTCTCTTCGGCACCTATCTGGTTGGAACTGCGTAATGTTCCACTCCAATTCTTTCATGAGGAGGGGTTGGAGCACATTGCGGGTTTGGTGGGTCACCCTAGATTTCTGCATCCCGACACAGCAAATAAATCAAATTTAGAGGTCGCCAAGGTTTTCACCATCATCGATCCGAGGAAGCAGCTTCCAGAAGCTGTAAATGTGCAGTTTGATTCAGGGGAGGTGAGGAGAGTCTTAGTTTCAAGTCCGTGGATGCCTCCAGTGTGCACTTATTGCAAGGAAGTTGGACACACAATCAAACGCTGTAAAGCGGCACCGATTACCTGTGTGGTTTGCAAGTCCACAGGTCATCCGTCTGCATCTTGTCCTCGACAGAAAGGGAAAGGAAAGAAGAAAGTTGGTCGGCAGGTTTCTACTGACTCTCTTACTAATGTGCTAGAAGTTCCAGCAACCGATGCTGGGCGGGAAAGTTGTGTCGCTCCCTCAAAGCTTAGCTTGGGAGAATCGAGTGGCTTGCCCCTTCAGATGAAGGTCGCAAATAAAAAACCAGCTGAAGATCAGGTCGAAGAAGGCGAAATTTCACCAGTTGAAACAGATTCGTCTGACGTCTCATCCTCGGAAGCTGACGAAAAAGAGGAATGGATTGAGGACAACACCCCTATTGTAGAAGTATTGTCGAAAAGGCAGAAGAAGCTGCTTCGGGACAAGAGTCCCAAATCTCACTAATTTTCATGAATAGAGACTTTTTTGGCTGGAACGTACGAGGTTTTAATAAATCAGGTCATCGTACGGGATTTAAAAAATGGTTCAAGCAGCACAGACCGCTTTTTGGTAGTCTCATGGAGACTCATGTAAAGCAGCCTAAGCAGAAGAAGTTTATAAATGCTATTCTTCCTGGCTGGAATTTTGAAGATAATTATGCTTTCTCGGATTTAGGTAAAATTTGGATTATGTGGCACCCTAGTGTGCGCATTTCTATTATTAACAAGTCTCTCCAGATGATTTCTTGTGAGATTACTATGCCTGACACAACTCACTCTTTCGTGGTGTCGTTTGTTTATGCTGCGAATGATCAAGTTTCAAGAAAACAGCTATGGGCTGAAATTGAAAATACTTCGACGCATCATTTGGTTATTGACAAGGCTTGGGCTGTTATTGGTGATTTCAATCAGGTTTTGAGCCCTTCTGAAAGCACAAATGCTGCCTCTCTGAATGTCGATCTTAGAACTCGAGATTTCCGTGATTGTCTTCTCAATGCTTCCCTTGCGGACCTGTCTTTCAGGGGCTGCTCCTACACGTGGTGGAACAAAAGGAAAAAAAACCCTATAGCTAAGAAGCTAGACCGGGTGTTGGTGAATGATGAATGGCAGAATTATTTCCCATCATCTTATGGTACTTTCGACGAGCCTGCTTTCTCGGATCAGGCGTGTGCAGGGGTTGTTCTGAGTTTGACTAGGCATCGCTTGAAGAGCTCCTTCAAGTTCTACAACTATCTGATTCAGCACAAAGACTTTCTCGATATGATCGCATTCAACTGGTTTGCTACCAATGTGGTTGGATCCTGCATGTTCAGAATTTCCAAGAAGTTGCAGGGGTTAAAATGCGCTATTAAAACTTTCAGTAAGGAAAATTTCTCTGACTTAGAAAAGAGAACGGAAGAGGCTCGCTTAGACCTACTCCACCACCAAAAGGAAATGCTTACTACTCCTTCGAGGTTAAATGGTGAGAGGGAGTTAGAAGCGCATCGGAAGTGGCACATCCTAGCAGCGGCAGAAGAAGCTTTCCTTCTACAGAGGTCAAGAATCAATTGGATTAAGCTGGGGGATT
>OVBI01001812.1:0-28029 GCA_900406495.1 Sisymbrium altissimum
CATGTTTTTGAAGACGGTTTTGTAAAAGAGAAGATCACAAAGGGGGGGGGGGAAAGTTTCTCCAAGAAAGAGAAATGCAACTTATAAAAAGAACAAGTTGTTTATCAGAAGCACCCTTTCGTAATGACGCCTGTTAGAACTATCAATTGATGGGCAGTAATATCAGGGCATTAATTCAAAATGCTAATGATGACTATGAAAAAAACCGGAAAGCCAAACGTCCAAAGTATCGCAAATAAACCAAAATCCAATAACAAGAATAAACTGCCATTCAATGAGATATTGAAACATTTACCATATTTATTTAATAATCAAATAACTGATGAAATAGGGAAAAAAATACACTTAGCAATGCTAATGACATCTAGTCGTTCTTATGACATTTTATTCTCATATAGTCAAGCAATTGATTATCCCCTAAAATTGGTACGCTTGAATTAAACAAAGAACACTCTACCAACAAAGACAGGACGATCAAAGTCAATCGCTTAAATTTAAAAGACAATCCCAATCGACGTAAAACATTACAAGAGAATGACATTAACTCCAGATATATGCACAATAACATACATGAAACGACATCACATATTGGAAAGCATAACTCATACATGAACCGATATCACACATTGGAAAGCATAACACCCTACTTATATATAAACTGAAAAAGCAACATCATCTTAAATACTAACTCCTTCGCCTGCTAAACCAACATGTTTGTATGGGATACAACACAACAAAAATAGATGAAAAAACACAACGAATGGACGTTGCCAATCAAAGGAGAATTCTATTATCTACAGTAATTGCGTAAGCATATCACCAACAGTTCCAGTTATGCAGAGCTACGAACAGTCAAATGAGTTACATTCAGGACATTTAAGTAAGCTTACTATGCAAGAAAACTCAACGACGCTTCCAAAAAAACACATAAGGTATCATGGATCTTAGAAAAGACAATCTATGTACACGTTATGCTTCTTGAACGTGTTTTCATACCATTTAACACCAGCATAACGATCTAAACAAACTACAGGAAATGATGAACAATAACAAAGGTAATCAAAACAATCATGCTATACTTAATAGCAAAGAATACATAATAAATCCGATTTAAACCTAATGTTCGACCGGGTAAGGATCGCATGCTAAAAGGATCACTAATGAGAGCATGTGAACTTATGTATATGTTGTGATGGAAGGCTAAAGGCATCACTAACGGGAGTATTTTGCTTGATGTGTATGAGATAAATTAAGACAAATAGTAGTTAATATTTATACAACATTTACTAACAATTATACTTAACAGTCATGCTATACTTAATGGCAAAGAATACATGAGAAACTCGATTAAAACCGAACGTCCACCCGCGCAGGACGCGGGCGCAGCCTCTAGTTTAACATTAAATTCAAAAAATATAATGAAAAAGAATATCTCCGTTTCTTCAGGCAGTTTCTATTTCAGTGTGTCTTTGGATCTTTTTGGCTTTTTTCTTTCTTCCTAAACTCATCCAATTAATATGCTCAATTCGATTTGGTCTTGATCATATATTTCCTTTAAGTGTTTGGCACTGTGATGATAGACGATTAATCTATTGTCGTGACTCTAGAATCTATGTGTAGTAACTGTCCATTAGATTGTGTTACCGACGTAAGGATGAAGAAGATGATGTTTTCAGATTAAGGATAAACTCTTCTTATTCAGTAAATGAGACATTACAATCGAATTTATATTATGTATAAAACTGGAGTGAAGAGTAAACCGGAAAACAATAAACCACTAAACCATTAAATCTATTATGTACAGTAATAGGCCACCTCAAGATGAGCTTTCGAAGATGTTGAGAAAGTTCATCTTGGACTTAAGGTGGTTGAATTCAGCGGCAAAAAAAATGGTTTGGTGAATAGATCAGCAACCTGATCAGCCGTCCGAACATGAAGAGACTTGAGAGTACAATTGTCAAGACGCTCACAGACAAAATGACAGTCATTCTCGATGTGTTTCGTTCGTTCATGGAAGACCGGATTCGTGGCAATACTGATGGCTGCAGTGCTGTCAGAGAACAAGCTTGGGGGTGTAGAACAAGGGACATGAAGATCACGAACCAACTTGAGAAGCCACACAAACTCCTTAGAAGCTTGAGCTAGAGCTCGGTACTCAGCTTCAGAAGAAAAACATGAAACAGTGTCCTGTTTTTTAGAAGGCCAAGAAACAAGTGAGTCGCCAAGATACATAGCCAAACCTGTCGTAGATCGACGAGTGTGACGACATGAAGCCCAATCTGCACTGGAAAATCCTTTCAAGGTCAAATCCGGGGAAGCACTATAGAAGAGACCTTGCCCAACTGTGCCTTTAATATATTGGAGAACCTGGTAAGCAACTTGAAGGTGAGGGATGCAAGGACCAGAGGAAAACTGACAGAGCTTGTTCACGGCAAAGGAGATATCAGGACGAGTAATAGTGAGATACATTAAACGACCCACCAGTTTGTGATACATATCTGGTGCAGGGACCAAATCACCATCATCCTTGGATAATTGAATGTTAGCAATCATAGGAGTAGAGACAGGTTTGCAACCTAACAAACCAGAGGAGGAGAGTATCTCTAAAGCATATTTGCATTGACAGAGAGAGATACCTGCACTGGTTCTTGCAATTTCTAACCCCAGAAAGTATTTAAGATGACCAAGATCCCGGAGCTTAAAACGTTGAGATAGAGCTGCAGTGAGTTGATCGGATAGACCTTGACTCGTACTAGCAACCATTATGGCATCAACATAGACTAACACGGCAATGAAATCATCAGTCTGACAGTGTTTGAGATAGAGAGTATATTCCCCAGTACCCTTGGAGAAGCCTACAGACAACAAGACTGCAGAGAATTTCGTAAACCCCTGCTGAGACTGAGACGCCTGTTTCAGACCATAAATCGATTTCTTAAGCTTGAAGACTGCATTCTTCGGTAAAGAAATCCCTCTTTGTTCTGTGTAGCCGTCATGTATCTTCATAAAAATCTCTTCCTCCAAGTCATCATTGAGGAAAGCATTGGAGATATCGAGCTGCCGAAGAAACCATTGTCTAGAAGCTGCCACTTTCAATAAGAATCGAACTGTAGTGAGCTTAGCTACCGGTGAGAAAGTATCAGTGTAATCTAGACCCTCTTTCTGAGTATACCCTTTAGCTACCAACCCAGCTTTATACCGCTCAAGGCTACCATTGGCATGGAATTTCAAAGTAAATATTCATTTACAACCCACAGCTTTCTTCCAAACTGGCAAAGTGGTAACATCCCACGTATTAGTATACTCCATAGCATTTATTTCTTTATCAACTGCAGCAACCCATTCTTTCGAATTCCTAGCCTCAGAAAATGAGTGGGGAATCGGAATCTTGGTAATGCTTGACGTAAGATAAATAAGTAGGAGAGAGCTTGGAGTACGAGAGAGATGAGGCAGAAGTGAGATTGTAGCAATGGTGTCTTGTAAATGTGCGGGTACTTTGGAGACTTGCTTTGGAAGCAGAGACGAAGAAGCAGTCTGAGCAGTAGGCGTAGGAGAAGAAGATGGCACAATTGGAAAGAAATCCAAATTCTCTGCAGGACCAGAGGACAGAGCCAAAGGAAAGATGTCTTCATGAAATATAACATGTCGAGAGATGAAAACTTTATTCGATTCCAAATCAAGAAGTTTATACCCTTGTATCCGGCAGGGGTATCCCAAGAAAACACATGCTCGATATCGTGGTTGGAACTTATGACGCTGCTTCAGAGAAGTAAATCCATAGCAGAGACAACCAAAGGTTCTGATTTGATCATAAGAAGGAGCAAACCCAGTAACAATCTCATGTGGAGTCTTATTGCCAAGAAGAGGAGATGGAGTTCGATTGATCAAGAACACTGCAGTCAATACATAGTCTCCCCAATAGGTAAGTGGAAGCTGAGATTGAAATAGCAGAGCTCGAGCAACGTTCAAGATATGTTGATGTTTGCGCTCAACTACAGAATTCTGCTCTGGTGTTTCCGGACAAGAGTGAAAAGCCGTGATTCCTTTGTGTTTGAAAAACTCAGTGAAACAAAGTTCAGGTGCATTGTCAGAACGAACAGATTTGACCTTTGCATTATAACGAGTTTCAACATTCGCAATGAAAACAGGAAACACAGTCAGAACTTTATTCTTATACGCAGTAAATAAATCCAAGTAGCTCGTGAGTGATCATCCACAATTTATCAGAAAATAACAATACCCTTCAACTGTATCCACTGAAAAAGGACCCCAAACATCCATGTGTAATCAAATGGGGTACTACACATATTATTAGAAGATGGAAATGAAAGTTTGTTCTGTTTAGCCAAATGAAAAACATGGCAATAAGAATTTCCTTTATTCTTATGTCTAGTAGTCCCTAGAGCTTCAGAAATGAGATCAAGACGAGCAAGCATGTCCAAGTCTCTTATGCCAGGTACCAACGTCCACCACTGCATTGATCTTCATTGTAAGAGCCGGTACAAGGAGCACATAGAGATTCCCGAGATGTTTACCCTGTCCAATCGTCAACCCCTTGGAACGATCCTGAATTTCACAACAAGAAGGATCAAAGACAACCTGTGAACCAAGATCAGTGGTCAAAGAGCTAATACTGATCAGATTGAATCAGAATTCAGGGATAAACAACACATTGCGCAGAAGCAGATGTTCAGTAAGCTGTATAGAACCCACTCCACTGATGGTTATAACTGAACCATTGGACAGATGAACAGAACTGGAGACAGAGGTATCAAAAGAAACAAAAGCGCTTTTGTCATGTGATACATGATTCGTAGCACCAGAATCCATCACCCAATTACCATGAGACAAGGTATTCTTAGAGACGGTAAGAATACAAATAAAGCAAAATGTTGATGGGGAAAAGTAGATACCCGGGTTGTCCACACAAGGCTTAAAAGTGGAAGCATTTGAAGAACTCGAAGCCTGAAATTGTAAACTAAACAGAGCAATGAACTGTTGGATTTGATCTTTAGAAATGTTACCAATCAGGTTATCAAGACCCGCTGACTTTGATTTTGATGTAGGAGGCATTGTGACCTAAGCAACAACAGAAGGAACCTTCATGGATTTGTCAGATCCTTTGCCTCTGTAGCCTGGAGGGAAGCCATTCTTCTTGTAACAACGATCCACAATATGACCAACTTTGTTGCAAAAAGAACAAATGGGTTTGCCTTTGTGAGCACCGGACTGCGCATAGCAAATCGAAGCCGGAACTACAGGGGAGGAGACATTCTCAGATACCTGGAAAGCAGCAGGAGTGACTGTGTTGGTGAACCCCTTCTGACTATCATCTTGATCGAGAATATTGTAAACCTCAGACAAAGAAGGCAAAACTATCTTCATGATGATCTGACGACATATAAGAGTATATGAGTCATTGAAACCAGCGAGAAACTTCACAATTTTAGCCCGTTCAGCCTTTTGCTGAAGACGAAAAGCTTTACCACAAGTGCAAGGATCGTCAGGTTCATCAGAACTCTCCAAATTACTCCACAAAGTCTTGAGAGTCGTGAAGTATTCAAAAAGAGACATAGAGCCCTGGCGAAGATTTTTTATTTCTTGAGTCAGATTAAATGTTCTAGGAAGGTTGGTCATATGAAAACGGCCCTGCAGATCGCGCCAAATATCAGAAGCATCATTGATTCGCAGAATACTCCGATAGAGTTGAGGCGATACAGAGTTAAGAATCCACGACTTAACAAGACTATTGCATCGAGACCAGACACGAAAGTGAGACTCGGATTCAAGAGGACGAGGTAAGCTACCATCTATGAATCCTATCTTATTTTTTCGCATCAAGAGCGATTTCCCAGTCATCAAAGTTTGAACCATCAAAGTTTGAACCATCAAGTTTGAGAGAAACAAGTTGCAAACTTGGATGATCGGAGTTATGCATAAAAAACGGTGAGTGAATCGAATTCAACTGGTCAGCGACAACTACAGCACGAGGAGCCTGAAGATCCAGACCAGAACTTGCCGGAGAAGCAACTGTAGCAAGACGAGTTGAACGAGACGATCGACGCGGGATTTTCTTCACAGACACCATGATCGGACCAAAAGGAGCAAGGATCGAGCTCAAAATCATCAAAAACAGGAGATTGGAGAGCTCATTTACTGCTCTGAAACCATGTTACCGACGTAAGGATGAAGAAGATGATGTTTTTAGATTAAGGATAAACTCTTCTTATTCATTAAATGAGATATTACAATCAAATTTGTATTATGTACAAAACCAGAGTGAAGAGTAAACCGGAAAAGAATAAACCACTAAACCACTAAATCAATTATGTACAGTAATAGGTTGCTTTGGACATCAAAATTCGACTGTTCTGAGAGTTATTACTATCGAACAACAGTAACAGTTTTTTCTTTTTATGCACAAATTGAGGATTTTGTTAATAGATTAGTTTCCGTTGAGGAAACCATAACATCAGACAAACCGTCTTTGAAAAATGTATTGAAACCACAAAAGTCAGCTTACAAAAAAAAAAAAAATAAATAAAACTTAAATGATTTGCTTCACATTTTATTGCTTGGGTCACCCACCAGGCACACATGACACACCACTAAAATTGAACTAAAGCCAAAGAGGTATCCAACGCCAATTCCAATAACAAGCGTTCTCTTTAACTCATCATTTTCTGTTGGAGATGCGCAGGAAGTCCGCAGTACACCACCACACAACAAAGGGTTTCCTTCAAAACATTCTACTGGAAAAGTATCAAACTGACCACCTGTGGGTATTGGCCCTTCGAGAGTGTTGTTCGCCACGTTGAAGTAGGACATAAAATGGAGAAGCCTTAGCGATGAAGGGATTCTACCATATAGATTATTGTTGGACAGATCCAGCCTTTCTAGGTTGGTGAGGTTCGACAGTTCATCTGGGATCCTGCCAGAGAAATTGTTGCCAAGTAGCTCTAGGATATGAAGAGCCTTTAACTGGCCAACCTCGACAGGTATACTCCCGGTTAGGTAATTCCTTTTGATGTAAATCGCAGGTGGGAAGTTGTACAACTGATTGTATTGCAGACTACCCGTAAAGTTGTTGGAACTGGTAAAAATAGGTAGCTGTAGATAGTTCTTTTCTGTTGCGTCGTAGGCCTTTTGGGGCATCAGAGCCCTCAAGTGAAAGAATTCCTTTGGCAGCTCTCCTGTAAGTAAGTTATCTGAGAGATCGATGTAGAAAAGGTTGGGGACAGTTCCCAACCAACTAGGAATTAACCCTATGAGTTGGTTTTGGGACAAGTCCATGAGCTCTAAGTTCTTTAGTTTGGTCAGCCAAACTGGTATTTCACCTTTCAATCGAGATCCACCGATGCCAAATATTTGGAGTTTAGGGAATCCATCTGAGGAAATAAACTCTATGTTGCTTGGAAATGTTTCATCGTAAAAGTTCTTTGCTAAAATTAGAGTGGACAATTTCATACAGCCCTGCAGAATGTTGAGAGCGCCTGTAATGTTTGTTAACCTATTGTCTGAAAGAGCCAGGAACCTTAGGGACTCAAGTTCCTTTACTTAAGGAGATATCTGCCCCGTTAACTTGTTGCCTGCAAACCTGATCGCCGTGAGAGATTTGCAGGAGAAAACCTTATCTGGGAGATCACCAGTGAAACTATTGTTTCCGAGATCTAGAATCCTAAGACTCTGTAACTTGGGAAACTCAAGCTCTGTTAAGGTTCCTGTCAGCCGATTGATCCTCAAATTCAACTTGACGAGATTAGTACAGTTTGTAAGAGAAAGCGGAATCGTACCAGTGATGTTATTAATATGGAGTTGGAGGCTTTGCAAGCTGGAGAGATGACCTATGTCCATTGGTATTTCTCCTTCTAACTGATTGAAGTAAAGCTCAAGCGACGTTAGTTTCTTGAGCTGGGTGATGTTATTATCAATCTTTCCAGTTAGCTGATTGGCTGGCAGAAAGAGTTGCTCGAGTTCTAAAAGATTGTAGATTTCACATGGGATCTCACCAGATATATTGTTGAAGCCTGCTCGTAGAACACTAAGCCTCAAACATCTGCCTAATCCTTGAGATATGTGGCCACTAAAATCATTATATGAGAAATCTAATTTGCCGAGCTGAGGTGAACTCATGCACATGAACGTAGGGTTTGGACCTGTTAAGCTGTTATTGCTGACATTGAAACTGATTAAATTGAAAGCTCCTCGGAGAAATATAGAAGTATTGAGGATTTCGCCTTGGAGAAGATTGCTCGACAGATCAATGGTCTGGATTGGGTAGAACCTGTTATTTCCATCTCCAAACACTTGTTCAAGTGGCAATTCACCATTGAAGCTATTGTAACTAAGATTAAGAACCATGAGCTGATCAAGGGCCGAGAAAAAACCTGGTGGGAGAGGACCCGAGAGGAGGTTATGAGAAAGATCGAGATGAGAAAGACGGTGAAGGTTCTGAACAGACGAACTGAGATTTCCTGAGAGTCCTCTAACGGGCAAGGAAATTGCAGTGACGTGACTCTCTGATGTATCATCGCAAGTTATTCCCTCCCAGGAACAACAATCAATGGAAAGATTCCAATTCAACGGAGAAACAGAAGAAGATACATTGCCGGAAAACCAAATGAGAGATTCTCTATCTTGCGGGTTACAGACAGCTTCTGAAAGTGTAAGAAATAAATCAGATAAGAAAAGAACACAGAGGAAACAGAAGAGATGTATGTGACAACTTAGAGGTTGTACATGTTCTATGGTTAATGATCTCACAAGACCTTGGGCTTTGGATCTCATTTTCTCATCTAACATACTAAGAAGAATAACACATAGAAGACAAAGAAAAATAACTTCTTTCAATGCGAGAGGTGGGCAAGGGAAATATTCAGACAAAGTCACAAACGAAGCAAGCTTTTTGTGATATTGTCAATACCATCGTTGACCAAGACAAATAATTGATTAGTTTAATCATTTTAATATACCAGATCAATGAAAGAATATATATTCAAAAGTTAACGATGTTTAATTGGAAATTAATTTATCAAATAAAGAACGATATTGAGAGTTTTTTTTTTATAATTAACATAGCTAAGATCATTATCATATGACACAGCTTTTACAAAGACACTAGATGAATACCAGCCCATATACGTGTTGTGGTGTCATAGTTTGATTTTTGGTTTTTTAAATAGATAAACATATTTTTCTAATTTATAAAAGTTAATTTTTTTGTCCAAAAATTTAATTATTAATCTGTTTCTCCAATGAGATAATTTTTTACCAATACAGACATATATTCTGACGAGATCCTTTCCACTGCGGTCAGTGAAGGAAAATTATGGGAGGTGTCTCAATCAACAGATATAAAGCAAGAAATTAGACATTCTGTGTCACAGGTTAGTACTCTAGAATATGATGGTTGGTGGTGTTGTGTGAATGGTTCTTGGAAAGTTATGGATATTTATTTAGGATAAGATTGGTATTGTACTAAAGCGGGAGTGATGGAAAAAAGAATGGGGTCTCGTAATAATCGAGCAAGTCTAACACCATTACACACTGAATTTGAAGCTTTAATTTGGGCAATGGAATGTATCAAAGATCTTCAACATCATCAGGTGGTCTTTGCTACAGATTGTTTGGACTTGGTTAAGATAGTATCTGATCCTGAGGACTGGTCGGCTTTCAGGATGCACATAGAGGAATTTCTTATATGGAAAGAGTTTTCAACCCATTTTCTATCAAGTTTATTCCACGTGCGAAAAACACAAAAGCAGACAAGTTGGCGCGCAGTGCTAGAGTCCTCCCTTCGGAAGCCTTTCATGCTGTCTCATTTCCACCAAATTGGATAAATGAGCGGTTCTAAATATTTCGATATATTATTCTTTTGTTGTAAAAAAAAAAAGATTATTTTTTAAAAAGTAACGTCTTTCTTTTTAGGCGATGGCAATAGCGATGGAGAACCAGATTTTGATCTGATGATTGTCGGCGTTTATTAGTGTCGAATTCTCGGTTTGATATGGTTTCTCCAGAGTTGGGAGCTCTCCGATGGGCTTTATCTGCGGTTTTCTTTTGGGTTTTCTCTGGTTGGATCAAGGTTTCCTTATTATTTTTGACTGCAATATTCATGTCTTTAAGGTTTCATTTTCTAGTGATTCCCATTATCGAGATATGATATCAATAGATATTGTATTGAAACTTTGGATCAAAGAAAGGTTTTGAAGATTTTTTACGGGATCTGTAATGGAGATTCTGATTTAATCTATAATCAGCACAAAGAGGATTCAGCGTCAATCAAATCAATTAGCGATCATTGGCGATGGTTTTCAAATTGGGATGACATTAGTGGACGACCTGGTTCTGACTACCTTATGTCTCATTATAAAAAGAGGAGCAAGGGACATCATGTTTATATCAATATCTCTTCTTATTTTCGCCTCACTTTTTTCCAGTTCTCGGTCCAACATGTCACAAGCTTACTTGCTCAGCAAAGCAGAGGGAAAGAAAGTGGCTGACGGCAAGGTTCCATTGAAGATCACTGTTCCAAAGTTTGATAAATCGAGATTGATCAAAGGTTATGGAAAAACCTTGATCTGGCGATGCATGAATCCTCAGAAGCAGGATATGAAGACTCTCCTATATATGATTCCTCGTATATGGCAAGTAGAGGATCGGGTGGCTGGGGCAGATCTGGGATTAGGACGGTTTCAATTCGACTTCGATAATGAAGAGGATATCGTTGAAGTCCTTAAAATGGAACCTTTTCATTTCGATTACTGGATGTTGGCTTTAGTTCGTTGGGAGCCGGTGGTCGATGCCAACTACCCACGAAGATTACGTTCTGGGTTCGGATCCTTGGAGTACCACTTTATTATTGGGCTGATCCAACTTTTCATTCCATTGGTGATGCTTTAGGAGAGATCAAGGCAGTGGACCTTGATGAAGGAAGAGTGCGGGTCACCATAGATGGTTTCAAACCTCTCATTTTCTCTTTGTTGATTGAGTTCCATAATGGTGAGGAGGTCACAGTGGCATTGAGGTTTGAGAAGCTTTTTGGTTTCTATCAAGTATGCCACAGCCTTTGTCATGAGATCTCTAGATGTCATATTCGGAGATTAAGGCCTTGATCGTTTTTCCATCTATCAGTTCCATCTAGATGGCCCATCTGAATGGTCCATCTGGATGATCCATCCAACTGTTGTTCGTTTCATTTTTGCGTCCATCTGGATGGAGTATCTAGATAGAGCTGATGGATAGAGAAACGATCAACGTCAAAATTCAGCTTCATCTAATTAAAAAAAATTACGAAAATACCCATGTTTTTGTGTATTCATATATTTATAATTATTTGTAAGCATATTAAAACCGTACAATTTCGCTTCCCGCCAAACCACAAAATTGCATTTTTTCCGT
The DNA here is from genome assembly GCA_900406495.1 of Sisymbrium altissimum. NCBI lineage: Eukaryota > Viridiplantae > Streptophyta > Magnoliopsida > Brassicales > Brassicaceae > Sisymbrium > Sisymbrium altissimum. Next base: position 11,401 of record OVBI01001812.1, read on the forward strand.
CAAAACCACAAAAATGTGTTTTTTTGCAAAAACCGTAAAATTGTGTTTCCAGCCAAAACCGCAAAATTGTATTTTCCCGTCGAAACCGCAAAATTGCGTTTTCTCGCAAAACCGCAAACCTGTGTGTTCTCATCCAAACCGTAAAATTGCATTTTCCCGTCAAAACCGCAAAATTGTGTTTCATCCAAAACAACAAAATTGCGTTTTTCCGTCAGAACCGCAAAACTGTGTGTTTTCCGCCAAAACCGAAAAATTGTGTTTCCCACCAAAACTGTAAAACGATGTTTTCCGTCAAAACCGTAAAATTATGTTTTCCGCGAAAATCATAAAATTGTGTTTTCCTGTCAAAACCGCAAAATTGCGTTTTCCCGCCAAAACCGCAAAATTGCGTTTTCCCGCCAAAACCGTAAAATTACGGGTTTTTCAGAAAATTTTGATTTTTCAATTTGGTTGGAAAATATTTTTTTTTTTGTTTTCTATACAATAGTTACAAAAGTATGATTTATGTTATATTTATTTTTTATCTAAAATTTATACTCCTTCCAGTTTTATTTAAGTGTCGTTTTAGAGTTTATTTCTTGTAAATCAATAACTGTCGTTTTGAATAATCAAGACAACTTATACCAATAATTTCCATAATTACCCTTAATTAACATTTAGACGATTCAGAAAACACAATATGCTAATAAATGAAAAAAATGAATCGTCAAAGAAAAATAAGACATAAATATCATCCTTTATCCTTCAAAACAACATGGCAAATCTCAGAAACAAAACAGTTACAATAGAAGAAGAAGCATTCGTGACTGATATGGAAACCGACAATCAAAGCTTCAAGGTAGTGCATGATTTCGACCTCAACAAACTTCCCAATGACGATGATCTTCAAGTTTCTACACAAGTCGGAAAACAACCTGAAGTGAAACCCAAAGCTGTGCACTATATCGATTTAAACATGCCAACCATTGAAGAAGACGCACATCAGGATAACGAGAAACAAGATCATCTAATGGAGATTCTTAAAATTATTTGTCCATTACCTTTTAAAAAATCTGTATCTTGAATACTTATCCTATTTCTAATCATGCTGTTTTTCTATATTCAAGCATCAAAATAATGGAAAAGTTCAGAATAATCGAATTATATTTCCTACTACTTCTCCTCGTTCTAATTCACTCTAGTCAATTACGTTCCATTTTACACTATATATAGAATACAAAGACACACAGAAATTCAAGTAAATCAATCTTACCTTTGTTAGTGCTCTGAAACAGTTCACTCGTGCTTAAATTTGTATTCCACATAAACCTGCAACATCGATGAGATAAAACCTTAAGATTGAAAGTAAAGCGTTACCAACACAAATTGATTAACTTATGAAACTGATAACTAACCTTAATCTCCTAATAGATTCATAACATTATTTACAATCAAAGGATCACATTTGATTTTTCTTGGAAGCAGACCCTCTCGTTCCAAGGCCTGTTTTTTTAGGTGTGGAATCTTGTAATTATTAGATCCTCCAATCCGCATTGTCTCTTGCATGCATAGTTGTAGAGTTAAGAACATGTGGTTTATCTTCCTAGGTGGATACTCTTCAAAAGCTGTATGAACTGCACCTATAAGCTGTTCAATGTTCTTAGGACAAACCTTATGTTGTAATGCTTGTATTGCACTAAAGAAACCAAGATCCAGAACATTCATATCTGGTGAATTAGGTGGTTGACACATAAGCCTAATATCAAATCCATTCTGTGAAGCCTCTTGTTGAAAATTGATATCAGTTGCAGCCACATGTGTTCTAGCGTTGTCCTGCTGGATAAAGATGGTTTTTCCTTCATCTTCAATAGGCCACTTCTCACGGATCTTAGGTATGACATCTTCAAGCAACATTTTCCTAACATCTTCTCTCTTAACTGAAGTAATTGGTTTGATCTCCATTGTCCCAGCTTCTCTATTTCTACTCCTCCTTTGAGCAGGCTGAAGTTTGATAAAAGGAAACACTCCTATCTTTCCAGAGAAAGTTTCAACTCTTTCATCATTGAACCTTGGCCTAGCCATTGCAACTAGCACCATGACTTTCCCAATAAAATTCTTGCTTTGACATGTCCTTATAGGATCATCTTCTTCAGGTAGAAGGTAGTAGTTCTGGGTTCTCTTGGTCATGTAGAACCACTTCTCATCAATATGTACAACGTTGTACATATCACTAAATTGTGGATCATGACTCAAGCTTAGAGGGTCCAGCATCTGCATACAAAACCTTAGCCTTGCCACCTTGTTCTCTTCTTTCAGATGTTGTTTGAGAGCATTAGAATGCCTTCTCATCAAACCTTCTTTCACATACTTACATAAGGTTGAATGACTAATGCCTAGAGCTTCAGCTAGGGTCCTCAAAGTTGTCCTTCGATGTAGAGGAGTGTCCAACACACATATGACGTCTATCTGAATCCTCTTGCGACCACATCTTCTCTTCCTTCTTTGAGAAACATCAACCAATGCACCATCTGGAGTCTCCTTTGCTTGTTTCCAAATTTGCTGAACAGTTCTAATATGCATTCCATGCATATTCGCTACTTCTTTAACAGTCGTTCTACCTAATTTTCCTCTAACACTCTTTTCAAGCAACACATTATATACTTGCCATCTATCACGATTACTGTAATTCTTACTTGTAGATCTACGAATGACATTAGCTCCTATACCAAATCATATGCATCATCAGAACACAACGCTATACCAATAGCTAAGTTTACAAAATACTAAGTCTATGTTCCAAGTTAAAGATACATACCTTGATCTCCATTATATTGATTTTCACTACCTCCATTCTCGTTGTGACCTGCTATACATTGACATTGAGTAACCAGAGATTAACAACTGTATTAAAATTGTAATCACAAGCCTAACCACAGAAACATCAACCACATAATAACACTTGCTTGTTTAACTACACAAAAAATCGACTTGAATAGCTCAAATACCTTCTTCTCCAAAAATTGGCTCCTCGATCTCATGGCTTTCATTTGTTCCTGTCCGAAAATGAAGTTATATAAGAGTATGAAAATACAATATCACATCATGAATCCTGAAATAAAGAATATAAATAATGATAGAATAACCTGATTCTCCAAGGAAGGGATTTTGATTTTCTTCATACAGTTGATGAACATCTAACTCTAATAGCTCAGAATTAGTTTCTTCTGCTTGATTGACATTTAGATCAAGTAAAATTGTACTTTCGGAAGACTGTACAACTCTGACATCGACATCTTCAATTTCTGGGAAGATATTCAAATCAAAAGAATGGTTTTGGTTGTTAGAAGGTGAAACGTTTAAATGAAATGTAGCCATGGAAAATGAATGAGAAATGTTCTTGTTTATGGTGTATAAACTGCACGACTTAATCAGAAGTTTTGAATTTTTATTTTGCCTCCATTTGAAATTGGTTAAAAAAATTCCCTCCAAATTTTCTTAGTCAAAAACGTGATTAATTCAGTATAAATAGGAGGAATACTAAAAGGTGTATTATTAAAATTAAATTTTTAAAACCAATTGATCAGTAAAGTCAGAAATTTGTAAAGATTAGTCGACTTCTTATCCATTTAAAGTACCTATTGTGTGTTTTTACAAAGATATGTTTGGTTTCACTCAATGAATCGACCTACTTCTGTTCTGAAAAAGACGCACTTCAACAGATAACTTAAAGTATGATCAAACCTTAACCTATGATTCCTCTAGAGTACCACAAAACGAAGCAAGCAACGAATCAGGAAAACTCACCTGGTATTGAACATCAATCACACTCTTCTAGTACTCAACATAGAGACACCTCGTGAAGTGATCCATGTAGCTGAAACAGGAAAAAATCAAGCAGACATGCAAGTAAACAATGTCACTGCTTAAAAATAACTCAACACATCAAAGTAACAAACCAACAAATGACAGTCTTGTTTGAAATGCTAACTTACTCTGAAACGGTCTTCATTCAAAGTAGAGTCAGGGATATACAAGATGCATTTATCAAGTTCTTTGGTATATTGATATCAGACTCATCTCTAACTTGAGTTCCCTATGATAAAAAAAGAAAAAAAAAGAAGAAGAAGCAAACAGAATTACACAGACAGAAGAAGCTTACCAAATCTTACATAAAGTATAGGAAAAGAATAAGAAGAGTGTACTTACGTGATTGACTGAGACATGATGGATAGGAAAGCCACTTTCCACTAGCTACAATAGAAGATACATAAGAGTTGGAGAGATTTCTTTGTCATAATCATTGACTTCATATCCGGGAATGGCAGGACTACCTAGATTCAATAACAATGAACAACCGATTCAAATCATACTGAACAAATCTGGACTGATTAATTAAGCTCACAGAAGATACATGGATGCTGTAAAATACTAAACACCAAATAAGAATGAAATTGTACCTTCGTATATCTTGTATCTGGTCTTGCATTAATGACAAAACAGGTTTCCATCTTTCTTTTCATTCTCATAGCAAGGAATACAAACTGACAAGCAGCAGAAATCACACGCCACAAAGGCTATCCAAGGTTTCACGAGCATGCTCTCGATAAGCTCCTCTGCTTCTTTCAATTCCCCGCTTCTTCCCAAGATATCTACCATACAAGCGTAATGTTGAATCTTTCTATCGATATGGCTTGGTCTGCTTGACATGTAATGGAATAGCTTTCTTCCTTTCTGTAGAAACCCACAATGGCTACAAGCAGAGAGCAAGCCTGTGAAAGTGATCTCATCTGGCTTTATGTCTAAGCGAATGCTCTTCGTCATGATGTCTGTGAAAACCGAAACAGCATCCTTTGCACTTCCACACTCACTGTACATGACAACTAAAGAATTACCAACAAAGGCATAAGTTCCTAAACCAAGCTTCACTGCAACACCATGCATCTCGTTACCCCAATCTAGTGTTCCCAAAGCAGAGCAAGAGTTCCACCGGACCACATCAACTCCGTTCACCGTTTTTTCCACGGTTTTCAGTACATATCTGACAAATTTTCAAAAGATTAGACTTTTAAATCTAAAGGCTATCTAATATTTTAAGGGGAGACCAATTAAGAACCCAAGTTTCACGATTTGAAGAAGAAAACATTCAGAAATTTCAAAGGTGTTAGATGGGGAATCAAGCTGGGAAAAGAAAGAAACCTGTTTCGAATGATGAGACCATCTTCTCGTCAGTGAAGAAGAAAGGTAATTCATGCGATTAGTGTCTCCATCAGCACAACGACTGTGTTTCTCATCTCTGAAGTTTTTACGGTGTGGATCCACGGCCATGGTGAGAAGATGAGATCAGAGATTGTAAATCAAATCCGGAAACTGAAATATGTGAAATCGACATCATAAATTGATAAGAGATGCTGGAGAAGAGAGGAAGAGGTGAATCTGTGGAATTTCAGAGAAGAAGCTAAGCTTCTTTTGTTTTTGTCGGTCAAGAATGTGAGCTAAGAGAAACAAGCGGAATACCCGAGGATAAACTAAATGTTTTAAAAAAAAAATTAACATAAATTATTTCTGTAAAATACAATTGTAATTTGCTGTTTTGGATGAGGTCAACTTAGTCATTCTGCACATTTTCTTAATTTTCGCAAATTAACCTAAAACGACACTTATTTCAAAACAGAGGGAGTATATAACTAATCAATTTATATAATAAGGTTATATTTGTAATTTGTTATTTTTGGCTGGACCATCTCCATCTAGATGGTCCATGTTGGTTTAGCCAGCTGACTTTAAAATTTTGCCTAAGTTTTGAAACTCATATAGATGGTCCATTGATAACAGAAATGTTTCAATTCCTTGCAACTCTCTTAGGCTCAATCAACCTATTCTTTATAGTATTTAAGGATCTAATCCAAACTCAGGGTGAAGAACACACTAATAATGCAGAATTCAGCCAGATCCAAGTGCAATCAAGAAGTTCTGATGAAACTAACACCTAACAAGTAAAAAGATGATCTAACAAATGATTTAACAAGAGAGATTAATCAAAACAGAGCAAGCAATTTCAAACAGAGAAATTCAATCAATTAAAGTGATATTAAGCTCATGGATCAAGGTAAATGACATCTAGGTTATTAATTGGCAACTAGAGGAAATTAAATACAATTGAGAATTTTCCCAAAAAAAGGCATAATGATACATCAATACATTTTCATGCAATGACCCTATGTTAACCATGCTCAAATCATCAACTCTCATTGGATTTAAACAAAGAAATATGCAATAAGACAAGCCTAATAGCATACTAAGCAACCTAACATCAATTCTCATTGGTTTAGGAAGCAAAAATCTCAAATTATTTGCTCTGGACATTTTATCAAACATCTTCAGTGCAAGAAAAACCCTAAACTCAAAAATAGAGAAGTTGGCTCTAATCTACCACTAATAACAATCAAATGAGAAGAGAATCAACAAATAAATAATAACAGCCTCTAACTACCCCTTAATCACCCTTAGTCTCTGATGCAATCCTCCGAACCAGTATCCATCCAGCCAACCCGGTGCCAACCATGGAAATAGAGAACATGGGGTTAAAGAGAGATAAGGAGGCCAGCAAGCTGAGTTCAACTCAAATGGAGGCTAAAACCACTTGGAGAACACACTTAAATCATCTAGAGTTGTGAAAAAAGAGGAATCATCTCAAAAGGACTTCATACCTAAGAGATATAGAAGATTCAATCGGGCAGATCACCATTGAGCCCCTTGGAGACACCCGGCCAGACTTTGGAGCATTACAAGCAAACCAGGAAGAATTCCTCGACCAACCCAATTGTTTTGGAATCTCAGCCCATTATGGAAACTAGGAGAGTTGGTTTCACATCAAAATTCGTCGTGGTTTAAAAGTTATGAAACTTTTAAATCAGGAGATGCCCGGCTTGCCTTATTTGGAAGCTCAATGGTTCAATCATTTGCAAACCAGACTTTGGCGACCAGGAGATGCATTAAACCATTCAGGAGAGACTCTAAACCAATCAGAAAAGGCGGACAACACATTACCATTACCATGCACCAGAAGACCCAAGATCAGGCGGATCCTCTTACTTCCATACTTGCCATATCTGACCGCGTTCACACCTGGAGCAATAAATCACCAACGGCTAGTTTTCCTTTACCTCTATGTCTTGGAAAACTTTTATGACGACCATAATGTTCCACAGAAATTCACATATCCCAAACAAAACTGAGTATTCTCTTAAGAATAGTTCTTTGTCTTAAGTCAAAAATCGGATTTTTGCATTAGGTATTATCAGTCGTATCAAACCATCTTCTATCAGATTTTTGGCCACTATTGATCCACCAGTATGTTTCCCATTCATTTTTACCTCATCGGAAAGTGTCGTACGGCCAGCCGAGCGAGAATCCGTCAAATTCCATCTATCGCGAATCACCGAGACGCGTCCCGATCCCATCGTACCGCATCCCGGAGAACACCGAGCTGCATCCCGAGTCATCGTGCCGTATCCCGGAGTCCGATCCGTGTCTCGATACCACCACCCTGCGTCCTGAGCCTTCCGTACCGCGTCCCGAGCAGTCGTGCCGCGTCCCGAGAGATTCACCTGTGTCCTGATCACAATACCCCGCGTCCCGGCCACAACACCCCGCGTCCCAATCACAACACCCCACATCCCGCTACTATCACTCCCGCGACCCGAGCCTACCGTACCGCGTCCCGATGCGTCCCGATAATTCTCTCCCGCATCCCGATAATCCCGTACCGCATCCTCATCATTTCATCCACCGGTTAGAAGGTAGCGCTGTACGGCCAACTTCTCAATCTCCACCATCTGACCATCGCCCACGGTTACAGGATCACATCATCTGGTATCAAAGGTCTAAAAGCTCCTAAATCAGGTTTTATCTATCCGTTTATCAATTTTCTTTGTTATTCTTATTTTTCTGCATTTTGTTCTTGATCTTCCAATCATTTAACAAAAAAAAAATATATCATCTTATCAATTCTTTTGGTATTAATTTGTTTTTGTTATTTCTTATTCAAATTTTTTTTTATAAGAACTACTTGTTTGCTTCATTCCTATTATTGCTTACTTATTTGTTTCCAACGAATTTTTTTTTTTAAAAAAGTGTTGTTTCCTTATTCTTATTATTTTGCATATCATCTCTTTAACGAGAACTTGATCCTGATTTCTTTTTCCTTTTACTTGTGCAAAGTACCTAAAACTCATTGGACACAATGGCTTTTTCTAATGAAGAATCAACTGTCATGAGTGACTACAGAGCTTATCAAACTGATTGGAGTCAAGAGAGTGATTCTGATCATGATGACAGCTCCGACTCAGCTGAGTATGAAGAAGAACCACATGAGGAGGAGATGGAACCTAAACCACCAGATTGCCATAGAAGTTACTCGGCCACAGCATGGTATGAAGATTATAAACCACCAAAAACAGTAGAGAGTCCCCACGCCTATGGAGTTCTCCCACACAGAGTACAAGCTTGTTCACCACCCAATGATCCAAAGAAGCAAGTCAAGAAGAGAAGTGGTCGCTTAGTCTTTTACGGAACTAGTAGAGACCCTGAGGTATACTTGCAGTGGGAAAGTGACATGGAGGAGTGGTTACGAACCAACAAAATCCCAAAGGAGAAGAAGTTGGTACAAGCTGTCTCAGGCTTTACCAAAACCGCTTATGAATGGTGGCTAAAGAAGAGCTCTCCAACCGCCTACAAGAAGCCAATTGAAGATTGGACAGAACTCAAGGCACAAATGCACCAAGAATTCGTGGAGAAACTTCAGACCACATCAAGAGGAGTAAAGCCTACACCAAATCTCCAGCCTAGGAGAACAGAAGTTGCACCCAAGGCAGCAACAGCCAACGCTTCACCTGACCTACAATGCACACCAAGTCAAGGTAAGTTCCCTAATCTTTCAACTCCAATTGATGAGAAGAGTTATAGATGTAAGGGTAAATGACACCTTGCTAAAGCCTGTCCAACTAGCAAAGTAGTAACACCTCTAGAACCCATGACTGAAAATGAGCAAAAAGATAAACCAGATTTTTCTTTCAATTCTAGTATACTACACTTGTCTTTGCCAAAGGTAATTGATGCAGGTCTAGGACGTGGCTTGGAGCAACAACATGCAGATATCAAGGTTTGTCAGCATGCTCCTAAAAAGAATGAAGTTGTCACCAACTTCATACCGATCCAAGAAGATCCACCAGATCACATGATTAAGTCATGTACCATGGGATCTACAAACAAAGAACTTAACACAAGTTCTGATCAGGTAAGTAATACCCTGCCCCACCTCTTCTTAATGATTCTAATACTGAGATGTTGAGTTTGATATGTCCATAAGATTCTGAAGAGAACTTGGCTTTGATAGACACATCATTAGAAAGGAAAAGAGAATTGCCTAACCATTTCATGGTCAGATATAATGCGTTTGCTTTTGTCATCAGGATTATATGCAGGTAGAAATTCAAAGATAGAGTGCAAGGCAATAGAGTTCTTGATGAGCAGAAAAGAGGTAGCTTTGTTTAAGTAACCAGAACCGAAAGAGGTGGAACAAGTACCAGCCGCAGCTATCCCATTCAAATCCGAGGCTGACCAAAGTACTAGAAGAAAAGAAAGAACCAGAGAAGCCACCAGACCAAGCTAAGAACACTAAAATTGTTAGACAGGTAAGTCTTTCTTTGACTTAATTTGTCTCTCATGATGCTAGAGCTGAATTAAAACTGTAAGAGTATGAGAAAACAAATTGTTTAAGTTCACAAGTTAAAAATGGTTTTGCTAAGATCAGTGCAATGGAATTAAATTTAAAGAATTTATATTCTCATAAAGAATCTATGATGCGCTTGTTTCTTGCCCAGAAATTTGTTTTTGATACAGGAACCAGAGAACTAAAGCACAAGGAACTTCCACATGAAGAGAGCTTGCTAATAAACCAAGTTCCAAGCCAAAGAAGAAGATGTGCACCAGTGACGACCACCAGCAAGTCAACCAAATGAGAGCATAATGACCCAAATCAGAGCAGAGGAGCTGTTCTATCTCGCCTACTCAGAGGGGATCCACCAGATGTGCCAAACATCCCTAAACACCAACCATATCAAGGTAAGACCCTAAACTCTCAAAGGACAATGAAAGCTAACTTGCTTTCCCTTGGTGCAGAAAAAATAGTTCTGAGGACAGAAATTTCACAAGGGGGAGAGGATGATGCAATCCTCCGAACCAGTATCCATCCAGCCAACCCGGTGCCAACCATGGAAATAGAAAACATGGGATTAAAGAGAGCTAAGGAGGCCAGCAAGCTGATTTCAACTCAACTGGAGGCTAAAACCACTTGGAGAACACACTCAACTCATCTAGAGTTGTGCACAAAGAGGAATAATCTCAAAAGGACTTCACACCTAAGAGATATAGAAGATTCAATCCGGCAGATCACCATTGAGCACCTTGGAGACACCTGGCCAGACTTTGGAGCATTACAACCAAACCAGGAAGAATTCCTCGATCAACCCAATTTTTTTTTGGAATCTCAGCCCATTATGGAAACCAGGAGAGTTGGTTTAACATCAAAATTCGTCGTGGTTTAAAAGTTATCCAACTTTTAAACCAGGAGATGCCCGACTTGCCTTATTTGGAAGCTCATGGGTTCAATCACTTGCAAACCAGACTTTGCCGACCAGGAGATGCATTAAACCATTCAGGAGAGACTCTAAACCAATCAGGAAAGGCGGACAACATATTACCATGCACCAGAAGACACAGGATCAGGCGGATCCTCTTGCTTCCATACTTGCCATATCTGACCGCGTTCACACCTGGAGCAATAAATCACTAACGGCTAGTTTACCTTTGACTCTACGTCTTGGAAAATTTTTATGACGACAAAAATTTTCCAGAGAAGCTCACATATCCCCTCAAGCCGTCCAGATACAAAGAAGACCTTACTTTCCTTATTTTCCCTGATTTGACTCATAATGGTCTAACGTCTCTTTGTCATTACTTCTTTCTTTGTTTAGACATTTTAGAACGTTAGACTAGTCATGTAAGAGCTCTATATAAATCTCAATTCTTCATTTGTAAAGATCACCCTTGAATCAATAAACAAAACCGAGTATTATCTTAAGAATAGTTCTTTGCCTTAAGCCAAAAACCGGGTTTTTGCCTTAGATATTATCAGTCTTATCAAATCCTCTTCCATCAGGTTTGTGGCGACTATCGATCCACCAGTGTGTTTCACATTCATTTTTAGCTCATCGAAAAGTGACGTACGGCCAGCCGAGCGAGAATCCATCAAATTCTCTCTATCACGAATCACCGAGACGCGTCCCTACCGCGTCCCAATCCCATCGTATTGGTGTCCCGGAGAACACCGAGCTGCGTCCCGAGTCATCGTTCCGTATCCTGGAGTCTGATCCACGTCTCGATACCACCACCCCGCATCCCGAGCAGTCGTGCCGCTTCCTGAGAGACTCACCCGTGTCCCGATCACAACAACCCGTGTCCTGACCACAACACCCCGCGTCCCGATCACAACACCCCGCATCCCGCTACTATCACTCCGGCGTCCCGAGCCTACCATACCGCATCCCGATAGTTCTCTCCCGCGTCCCGATAGTCCTGTACCGCGTCCTCATAATTTAATCCACCGGTTAGAAGGCAGCGCCGTATGGCCAACTTCTCAATCTCCACCATCTAATCATCGCCCACGGTTACAGGATCGCATCAGTCTCCCTAATCCATAAGTTTAATAATGAGACTACTCACTAATCATGCTGAAAATACACAAACCCATACTAGATAGGTGCATAATCAAATGATTAATAAGATATAATAGAGAGAAATGAAAAATTAACAAGAAGAAATGAGATAATTGCCTTAAAATTAAAAGAAAAGCACAAAGGTTTCCAAGTTTGTCTAAGGGGTAAAAAATGTCCCTAAAATTAGGCCTAACATGAATTTATACTAAAATACATTGAACCCAGGTCAACCCAACATCCCTGGGTCGACCCTGTGAAAAAAGGAAGAAGACAAAATCCGGAGCGCAAAGATAGCATCCCAGCGGTTGGAGTTTGGCCGCTGGGACAGGGCTAGCGGTTGGACTTGAACCGCTGCAAGAGACCGTTGTAGAGAGAGGGAACTTGTAAAACGCCAGCGGTTGGATGATTTGCGACGCGTCAGACCGCTGTAGTCACGCCAGCGTTTGCAGCGGGCCGCTGGGACTGGCAGCTAGGTGCTAAAACTCTCCTTTTTGCCTCCAATCATCCCCAAATGCTTTAGAAACCAATCCACCACCTGGAAAAGACAAATGCACACAAATGCAACCTATACAAAGCTAAATGCAATGAAAATGAATAAAAATGGTCAAGAAAACATGCCTAAAACCTATGAAAAACCATTAACATCATTCATCTGAATGAACCATCTGGATGAACCATTTTTTGGAAAAAAACAAATATAATTCAGATGGTCCATTCAGATGGTCCATCTGGATGGACAAACAAACATGGCCTAAATATAGTGGAGGGAGGTGATGGCGGAGATGATGGCCTGGCACGTCCTGGAGAAGGGTCTAAAGTGTTCAGCTATAAGGCAGCCACGGCACGCTCGATTGATGCAGCGTCGGGTTCAGCTTCACGACCTAAGCTTCAACTGGAACATACCTCCACTAGAAAAGGTGAATATAAGGGCAAAAGCGCCTTAAGGAACTCTCTTTCTTCTGGATCAGAAGGAGAATATCGAGCCTATAAGCCAAGGCAGAACCTTGGGATTGGAGAAGGTACATCACGGAGCCAGAGACAAGCTGGAAATGCATCACAAAGGAGGTATGCGATCTTTTCTAATGGATTAAAACAACTTCATCACTCACAATTGGGAGGTCATCTGTCGGAACATAAACACAAGATGCTGGAAGCCTTTTCTAGTTCGGGAGAAACATCTAAGGACGGTAATGAACTTACAGCTTCACATACGGTTTCTAAAGCTCGCAAGGAGCTCCAGTTTGAGAATGAAACGAAAGAGGTGCAGGACTCAATTCTGCATCGGGATAACACCACATTGGATAGAATCGGGGAAACTTCTGAAATAGAGGATGGTGAGGTTTTGCCTGCTTTAGATGTCATTATATCTGCAGTGGATCAAAACATGGAAAAAGATCAACTGGGTACCGTAACACAGCATCAAAAAGGTGTTGATCTAGAGAAAATCCTATTAATGGTGGAGGACTTGTACATGGTGGAAGAGGGAGGTATCACTTCAATGGAAACTGAATCAGTACTTGCGATCCCAATCTATTATATGGAACAAGATCAACAGGTCCAGAGTGGTGAGGGAGAGGATATCGAAAATGAAGTGGAAGGACTGTTACTTAACAACGATGAGTCCTTTGAGGTAAATGAGACATCCATGGAATTTATTGAGGTGGACCAATCTGAGCAAGGGAATGTGGCGAAGGATAATAATGGACAAAGAAAGAAGCAAACTAAGGTTTTTGTTGGGACATTTGGTGGGAGTAAGAAAAGATTGGTTCAGGCATTGATATCACCAAGGAAGAAGCTAATGGCAAAGCAGTTTGAGAAAACTGGAGATGGAGCTCAGATGGGGGGAGAGAAGGGTTCCTTAAATCCGAAAAGATAAAGCCTAAAACAAAGACATGTATTGAATAATGTGGTGTTTTAATCATCAAAGGTATTTGTATGTTTATCTTTGTTGTTTTATTGTTAATAAGGCGGTTAAGTGGTTTCAAAACATCTGTAGCTTGTCTCTCGTTCTTTTTCATTTCATTATTGTTTCCGCTTTATTAAGCCAGATAGTTGTTAAGATATGTATAAATAGTTTAAAGCTGGAATCCTTAGATGTACCCACGACATCATGTGTTGTCATCAATAAAAAAAACCTGCTTTATTATTTTTGGCCGAGTATTTTTTTTCTTTAGATTACACTTTGTGGCAATAGAAATTTTGGTAAAGCAATGCGGTTTGGATGACTCAACGGCATATTGTTATGATAATGTCACACTTGTAGCAAAAGACATGCAACTTATCATTATATTTTTAAGTGTTATTGAATGGGAAAATTCAGTCTCAGATGAATTACGTATATATCTATATGGTACTCTGTTTGGTTTATTTAATTATTTGATGATCAGATGGTTTCTTTATGGGGAAAAGAGATTTGGGTTACTGTTTTTCGGAATATGGCCTTTGATATGAATTGTATGAAAGTTATAAAGGATTGGTATAAGCTCCAGGATCTCATTATACCCGCAAAACAGAGCATAGTTTCCTTTATAAAACCAACACTTTTGGTTAACAAAGATCATCAACGACCTGGAATAACCAATTTCTCTTATTCTTTAATTGCATGGGGACTACTATAATTTATACTTCAATTCGTTCATTTTTTTGTTCTGAATTAATCAGTGTTAAGAAGGAATGTTCTGATCACGTGGAACTCAATTTTGGATTCATTAATTTTTGGAAATGTTTAGATATTGAATGCTGGGCGATGACGAAATCCTCATTCATGGCACTAGAAGTTAGAGAATTGAATAGGGCCTCCTTAAGCCTTAGAAATTTTTTGCAGTGATTAAGTATTTCAAAAATGCAAATCTTGAGTTGGATGTACCCAGATACTCAGACGTCCATCTACTAATATCCGCTTTATCTCTTCCCAAATCCTAGATAGTGCACTCACCTAAGCTCACGTCTCTCAAAAGTACTACACCCAAGAGCACCACACAATACACTCTTGTGATTACTTAAATATCCAAAACATAAAATATCTCAGCATATTTTCTAACTTCACTCAGCAAATCTTCGTGAATCTGTTTACTTGCCGCACTTGCTTGCACTCCACTCCAAAGCCCAAAACACATATCAAATGATCCCTTCCAGGCCCATCGTGCTAACCACAATCTAACTCGTGATCCATGAGCTAACAATCTCCCCCTTTTTATCTGCAGTCTTCACTCGTACAACCTGCAAAAATTTGAACACAAGACACACCATACACAGAGGATATAGATATGGAACCATAATGTCATTACTTAAACATTTCAACCAAAGTTCATAATCGATCAACTTAGGTTCCAAAAACACGAGGAACCCAAACCAAGAAAACACGCAAAAAACAGTTCAACATGGAATAAAATAAAATGAGACACAAAACATGAAAAGAACAACAGGCAGAAACGGTATCATCTAACGGCGGCAAGAGCTTTCAGCTTCATCTTCAGCTCCCCCTGAAACCCGTGAGTATTCTCCCCCTGAACGAGTGAACAGCAGACAAAAACACATAAGTTGCATTAGAAGCACAGGATAAATATAGGCAAGAATGGCTTACTCCTCAGACGAAGTTTGATAGCTCGAAGAGATTTGATCACAGCATCAATGTCCGCTTCAAGGTCAGGAGAAAGATCAGTCTCATCTTCGGGAGAAGATTCCGTTGGAGCCTCATACGAGCATTAACCACCCCTTGTATCCATGGTAATCGTCTTCGGAGTACCTTGAAGGGGACCATCACCAGGCAGATTACAAACATGTTTCTGGAAGGAGAGCACTTGATAGATCAAGTTGGGGAAGATAATCTTCCGATCAGCATCATTCGCAGCCATGAGAATCACTTGATTATAGACGAGACGGCCAAAGTTGAAGCTCTTCCCTTTGTGAAGCATATATAGGAAACGCAGACGTTCCTTGACCAGAGTGGAAGAGTTCGTGGATGGGATCCAATTAGAGCAGCAAAGCTCGTAAAGCACCTGGTTGTCAGAAGTGAGATGTCGAGACTGAACACCTTTCCACCGAGTCTTTTTTTCCAGCAGTAAGGAAAGAGACAACTTTATTGAGATCCTCGGATTGCCAGTCATGGGGAGAATCAACTTCAGAAGTCATAAAGACACGGTTGATCAGCCTGGAGTGAACTTGTACATACGATCCCGAAAAAAAGACCAGAGCGGCTCCGTTACGATGCTCTAGGTTCCGAATGTTAGCAATAAACTCACCAACCACTTAAGGACAATAAGCAGCAATATGCAACACAGTATACAGGAGATTGCATTTCTCATTCAAGAGGCGAACCTTACGGAGCTTGGGATCGTTCATGGGAAGAACTTGCTGATTAATGAACCCCCAACGAAACAGAGAAGGGTACCTCTTGGAGGCTGCAGCAGTGACAAAGCGAGAGTTGAAAGTAGAGGTCCGAAGAACAGTGAGCTCGGGATACAGAACGTCTCTGTCAGCATACAGTTGGCGACCGGAGGCATAGTTGTTGGGGTCAAAACCCACACTTCCGGAATTAACGATTAAAACATTTAAATATCGAAAAGGAATTTCCATATTTAGATATGAGTTCGGAGAAAGTTCATTTCGAACCACTCTGTTGATAACTCTGCAAAGAAAGAAAGAAAAACTGTCTTTCAAGAGTTTTTCCGAGGAATCGATGAACTCGCAAATCGTTGAACAAGGGATGATCGGTTGGACAAAATAAGACAGCCAGCTTGGTATCAAGACCTGCTAGTGATAGCGAGCTGACTGGCATCTCTCCATCATGTTCAGCTGATCGTTTCATCCTTTGAACGATTCCTCAGATAAACCGACGAAAGTTACGATTCTTCGAGTAAAAGGCAATCAACCAGAC
>OVBI01001813.1:0-27996 GCA_900406495.1 Sisymbrium altissimum
TCCTTAATTCGTCGTAAATGAACGTTGCTATCTTGATGTTTTCTTGTAGTGAAATATTATACGACGATTGCTATGATAAACTCGAATATATCATCAACAGTCTGGAACTTGTTTTATAATTGTTTGACCAATTGCATAGTTATATGGAATCCCAGTTTATACTATGCTATTTGATCTTCTTACAAATTATCGATTAAAAAGATAGTCCTTCATATATATGTTTTACGTTTAAATTATTTTTGCAATATTAACGATTTTAACATTTTTCTTTTCTTTCTCGGCTACATAGAAACTATAAACCGGACCACTGATCCATAATCTTTATGGAGTGAAATTCAATTGTTTTATGATACTTGTGATGGATCCACAAAAGTGAGTCAACATTTTCTCCTAGTATAACACCAAGTTCTCAAACTCGGGTTCGGTGAAGCTGAACTAACACTCTTATAACCAATAAAGATAATCGTATTTGGAGTGTTTTTTTTATCAACAAGTATAAATGAAGTAAAGCAATTCACAAATTAAAACCAATGTCATACTTTAGATAATTTTGTTTTTTGTTTCCCCCCGTATTTTCATGACTTCTCCGTGCAAAACGTTGAAAACCAATAGAAACCAGTAAACAATAAACATACATAAATGTATGATTCATCTCAGAAAGCAAAAGTGGATAAAACCTGATATGAACTAACTAATGAGCCCTGCAGAGAGACATGTGAGGTAGGGCTCAATAAAGGCCCAAACAGAGCGTACTGTGGACCCCTTCACTTTTTTGGGAAAATAATCTATACTTGTGTAATAATTGTCTTTTTTTGTGAACAATATATATATAATAATCACTGTTGGGATTTTCCCGCGCAGAAGAAGGACCAGAAACGAATGTCTTGACTCTTCTCAATAGGATATTTTGTCTTTTGGCTAAGGAGACGACGGAAACTACAATTTTCTTTAAATGGTCAGCTTTGGAACCATCGACTTTTAGACGCACATTTGTCTCATTTACTCAAAACCAACCATAAAATAAACAATTATCTAAAAAATTCATTTAATTTCTTTAAAAAGCAATTCTTCTCTCTCTTTTATTGTGGAGCACATAAAACAACAACATTATTAATACGATTAAAGTGCGTAGACAGATCTGAATATACAATAATAAATCTCTTACCAAAAAAATAAAATAAATCTCTTACCATTTGGTTATTTTGCACACGGAAAGACCATTGATTTTTAAATAGGAAGTGGAGAAGAAATAGCTGACGTGGAGGGTAAGATTAGTAAAATAAAAGGTTTGACGAGGGCAAAAATGGAAACGTAAAGATACCTCGTATACCCAAACCAGAGAGAGA
This sequence comes from Sisymbrium altissimum, assembly GCA_900406495.1. NCBI lineage: Eukaryota > Viridiplantae > Streptophyta > Magnoliopsida > Brassicales > Brassicaceae > Sisymbrium > Sisymbrium altissimum. The sequence goes on from OVBI01001813.1 coordinate 1,347, forward strand.
GAGAGCAGTGGAGTAGCTTCTTCTTCACATTTTCTTCTTCTTCTTCTTCTCCCGAGGAAGCGACTTTGGTCATTGCGAGAATTTAAGAAGAATTCTGAGACTCATTTCTTATCGTTGAGAATAAAAACAGATTCTCGATGGAATCACATTCTTCCATATCGTCTTCTTCTCCACCGGCGTCGGAGAGTAGTTGTAGCGTGAAAGTGGCGGTGAACGTACGTCCGTTGATCGGAGACGAGATAACACAGGGATGCAGGGAATGCGTTTCTGTTTCTCCGGTAACGCCACAGGTTTGTTTTTGTTATGATCGATTCGTGAAATTGTGAGATTTATTAATGGGAAAAGTCAGTTTTCGTTCTCGATGGTTGTTTAACGTCGTCGTCATCGTCGTCGTTGTTCACGCTTTTTTTTATTCTGGATCCACGATGATCAAATCTCAGTTCCAAACTCTGACACCATCATTTATTTAACTCCTTTCTTTTCTTTTCTTATAAAACAGTGTCAATTTTCTTTTTTACCATTTATATATAATAATAATAATTGACAAGTCTGTCTGTGTTGTGGTAGATGCTAAGTCATATGAGCATTGTTACTGTATTTAAAATAATTAAATTTTGACCCGGAGATACCAACTACTGAATTCGGTTATGCACCGGGTCTAACAGAATTTCTTTTGTTGGTGAAATGTATTTGTTTTAGGTGCAAATGGGAACACATTCCTTCACATTTGATCACGTTTACGGAAGTAATGGTTCTCCGTCTTCTTTGATGTTTGGACAATGTGTTGCTCCTCTTGTTGATGGTTTGTTCCATGGGTATAATGCTACTGTTCTCGCTTATGGTCAGGTATAATATTAGTTTCTGAAATTTGAACCGGATTTGGTTTTAGCTGTTTTTTTAGAAAAAAAAAAAGTGAGTTACATAATGAAATGATGCAGACAGGATCGGGAAAAACATACACCATGGGGACTGCTGTTAAGGACGGTACAAGCAATGGGTTGATTCCTCAAGTTATGAGTGCTCTGTTTAACAAAATCGATTCAGTAAAGCACCAAATGAAGTTTCAGTTACATGTCTCTTTCATCGAGGTATCATCCGTTGATTGCTCGTAGATATTTGTCAAACTTTTTTTCTTTTCGATTTCAAAACACAGAAGACTAGTTTATTCATGAATAAGTGTAGAACTAAGTCTGTCTTGTCAACATTTGCCTTATTTTCATCTGTAGATTCTAAAAGAAGAAGTTCTGGATTTGCTGGATAGTGTGCCGTTTAACAGGCTAGCTAATGGAACCCCTGGAAAGGTTGGTCTTAGTAAGTCACCTGTTCAGATTCGCGAATCGCCTAACGGGGTAATAACACTTTCTGGAGCAACTGAAGTTCCCATAGCTACTAAAGAAGAAATGGCTTCCTGTTTAGAGCAAGGATCTCTAACCAGAGCGACTGGGAGCACAAATATGAATAATCAGTCAAGGTTAGAATCTCTGTTCCCAGGCTTGAGACTTAACTAGCCCCTCCTTCTGGTGCCTTACATTTACTTTAAATGATGCTTAGCCAGTATTAGACCGTAGATGTATTGAACATTGACAAAAAAGAGCATTCATTAGAAGATTAGAAATGGTTAATAAGCATCATCAACAGCTTCGGTTCCTTTCAGCATAATGATTATACGATTGTGTCAGAGTCTCAAAATGCATCCTAATGTATTACCATGTCTTTTTTATGTGTGATATCAAAAGTCGGTCACATGCCATCTTCACGATCACCTTAGAACAGATGCGCAAAATCTCTTCGATCTCAGTGGCTAACGACACTGAAGATGAGGATATGGGTGAGGAGTATTGTTGTGCCAAGCTTCATCTAGTAGATCTTGCTGGATCTGAAAGAGCTAAACGGACAGGTTCAGGAGGTGCTCGACTGAAAGAAGGTGGGGCAAAATGACTTCCCATCCGACATAACGTTGACTTGCATCTTCAATCTCAGTTCGTCTTTGTTCTGTAAAACAGGAATTCACATCAATAGGGGGCTTCTTGCACTTGGTAATGTCATCAGTGCACTTGGGGATGAGAAAAAGCGAAAAGAAGGTGCTCATGTTCCCTACCGTGATAGTAAACTAACTCGGTTATTGCAGGTTCATCTCTAACTTTTTACACTTCTAGGTCATATATACTTCATGTGACAAGTTTTCCATTAAAGATTTCCTTTGCATTACTGCAGGACTCTCTTGGTGGAAACAGTAAAACAGTCATGATAGGTAAACTTCTATGTTGTATGAGTTACTTCTCTGAGAATCTCATATCATTTGACAAATCTAATTCTCTCTCTCTCTCTCTCTCTGTTGGTGTTATTCTTGTAGCTTGCATCAGTCCTGCTGACATCAATGCTGAAGAAACTCTGAACACGCTCAAATATGCAAATCGTGCTCGGAATATCCAGAATAAGCCTGTTGTAAGTATTGACAATTTACCTTTAGATGAGCCTTCAATTCTGCAGACAAAAAGATTAAGAATGTTCACTTGGGAGCTCTAACAGAACAGACTCCGTGTTTTTGTTGCACAGGCCAACAAAGACTTAATTTGTAGTGAGATGCAAAAGATGCGTCAACAGCTACAAGATCTACAAGCTGCTTTGTGTGCTCGTGGGGTAACCCCATCAAAGGAAGTGCAGGTATATATATAACTTCTGCTGAAATTAGTCAAATGGTTTTATAACTTCTCTTCACTAATTGTATATAGTTCCATTTTTAAGGTTATGAGAGAGAAAATCATGAAGCTAGAGTCTGCCAATGAGGAGCTTTCTCGAGAACTTCACATCTATCGCAGCAAGAGAGCTACTCTTGACTATTGCAATATTAATACACAGGTAATTTTTGTATGCATTAATGAATTAGGACAGATTTATCAAGCAGTTTTCTTTCATTGCTGAAAACAAGAGTTGTTCACTTGATCATATACTCAGGAAGACGGTGTAAGTTTAACAAAAGATGACGGTCTCAAAAGGGGATTCGAAAGTATGGATTCAGATTATGAAATGAGTGAAGCAACATCAGGTTTTGAACACTGCCTTCTCTGGAAACTTATTCCATGCAATGACTCTGCATTCTCCTACCCTCATTTCATCTTGTAATCTTTTTCTGATTTAAGGTGGAATTTCTGAAGATATCGATGGAGCAGCAAAAGAGTGGGAACATGCACTTAGGCAGAATAACATGGGTAACGAATTAAGTGAACTGAGCAAACGTCTGGAGGAGAAAGAGGTATAGTCATTACTCAATTGAATTATTCTAACCTATTGATAACGATTGGATCGTTTTTGATCATGTTATGATTTTAATATTTGCAGTCCGAGATGAAAATATATGGGGTTGGAACTGAAACTATCAGACAACACTTCGAGAAGAAAATGATGGAACTTGAGAAAGAGAAGAGAACTGTACAGGTGCAATAAAACATTACAAATTTTCTCGGTTGATATCTTACTTAAGTTTTGATACCCAACTCATAAGAGACGTCTACAGGTTGAGAGAGATCTTTTGTTGGCTGAAGTTGAGGAACTCTCTGCTAGCTCTGATAGACAAGCACAAGTTGCAAGAGATAGCCATGCACAAAAATTAAAAGCACTCGAGACACAGATTTCGAATCTTAAAAAGAAACAAGAAAATCAAGTTGAGGCCTTGAAACAGAAGCAAAAAAGTGAAGATGCAGCAAAACGTTTACAAGCTGAAATACAATGCATTAAGGCTCAGAAGGTTGCGTTATGTTCCAGCTGTCGCTATCGGATCACGTAATCTAGAACTACATTCTAACTTTGTTCTGTTTTCTCTTTTTCTGTTTGATATCCAGGTTCAACTACAACATAAAATGAAACAAGAAGCTGAACAATTCCGACAATGGAAAGCTTCTCAAGAGAAAGAATTGTTGCAGGTTTATCTCCATCCATTTCATTATCTCTTCATTTTCCTCCGCATTTTTAGTTTAAACTAATCGCAAGTTTCACTTTTTTATTTTTTTGAGTAGCTCAAGAAAGAAGGAAGAAAGACTGAGCATGAAAGACTCAAACTCGAATCCCTCAATCGACGTCAAAAGATGGTAGGAGTCTTATGGAATCCGGCTTGAGAAAAAACAGTTTGAAGAGTTACTTAACTCGAAAGCCAAAAAAAAAGAATCTCAAGAGAAATGCATCTTACTGTCTTCCAGGTTCTTCAGAGGAAAACAGAGGAAGCAGCAATGGCTACCAAAAGACTTAAAGAGCTGCTGGAATCTCGCAAGTCGTCAGGTAATCTATTTTACTAGACACATATGCCTTGGTTCCTGTGTTTTGTTCATAATCCTTTGCTTTCTTTCCCAGTGACTGGCAATGGTCAACCACCAGCTCGACAGGTAATAAGAACTCCTAATTTAGATATGATCCCACCATCCTGCACAAGTATCAACTGTTTCCTTTCATACTTCTGTGCAGGTGAACGAGAAAACTCTTAAGAAATGGCTTGATAACGAGCTTGAGGTTATGACAAAAGTACATCAAGTTCGTTTCCAATATGAAAAGCAAATCCAAGTGTGCGTTTTCAAAACTCTGTGTCAGCATGTTGTTAGTTGCAAACTTCTTTCTCCCACAAAAGTTTCTAATCGATAATCTACTCTGGTTGCATATATAGACGAGCTGCATTGGCTGAAGAATTAACTTCCCTGAAAAGAGAGATGGAGTTGGCCTCAAGTCCCCATCAAGAGAAAAATGGACAGTTCAGGTACGTCATTGGATGACATTGCCTAAAACCAAGTTACTTGAGAGTGGATTGATCCACTTTCTGACCTGTTTATCTTTCTCCATCCGTCAGGTTCTTATCACCAAAAGCAAGATTGGAGAGAATAGCATCTCTTGAGAGCATGTTGGATGTTTCCTCAAATGCTCTCACAGCTATGGCCTCTCAGCTCTCAGAAGCAGAGGAAAGAGAGCATAGCCTACACGCTAAGACTCGGTGGAACTCCATTCAGTCCATGACTGATGCCAAGGGTTTGCTTCAATATGTGTTCAATTCCGCTGCCGAAGCAAGGTAACTACTATTAACTCTGTTAAAAGACAATTTGGGACGAAAGGATGCTTGGAAGGTTAATGTTGTCTTTGCTCTAACATCAAACAGGTGCAAAGTCTGGGAGAAAGACATGGACATCAAAGAGAAGAAGGAACAACTAAGTGATCTCCTCTGCTTATTACGACTATCTGAAGTCCAGAACCGTGAGATACTTAAAGAGAAAAAGACAAGGGAGCATACATTGTCCATTGCCCTGGCTTCATCATCATCATCATCCTCGGTTCTTACTTCTCATCCTTCTTTTCAAAAATTGAAATCCAAACCTCTTATGTGGGGATCTGTCCTTGAAAAATATGCAAAAACTTCACTTCTTGCAGGTAACTTCAAGAAGCTCATCAAAGCACTATGGAGATAACAACGCTAGCAACCAATCGTCTCCATCTTCATATCATCGAGCAACAAAGCATCTCAAATACGCTGCGCCGGGAGTAGTCAATGTCTCGGTGAGAGAATCAGCGGCTTTACTAGAAGAGAAGAGAAAGATGAAAGCAATGAAGAAAATGGGACAGAGTGGGAAGCTGTGGAAGTGGAAGAGAAGTCACCATCAATGGCTGCTTCAATTTAAATGGAAATGGCAGAAACCATGGAAACTCTCTGAGTGGATAAAGCATAACGATGAGACCACTATGATCTTCATGTCTAAAACTCATGATGATGATGATGATGATTACCCCTGGAACCGACACTGAGTTTTGCATATGTGCTTAAAGCTGTACTTGGGTTGACTCTGAGTCTCTGATACACCTGTATATACGCACAAGTGACAAGCCTTTTCTTTCTCTTGTTGTCAATAGATTTAGAGTTGGTCGGTTAGGCTGTTATAGCACAGTCTAAGAACATTGTAATACTTTTTTAAATACAAATTAAATAACTTTTTTCTCAATTTCGTTTTAATTAAGTCTGTACATATACTAAGGTAGGGACGTTTTTACATAATGCCAAAAAGAAGTAAAAATAATCAACGACTTCTTCTGTTAGAGATGTAATGAAAAAATTATCCCCAAAGAAATTATCACCTTTTTCAAAATTCATAACTTTCACATGTTTTTTTTGCTCGAATACAGAAATTATCACTTTTTTTTTCAAAATACATATTTATGCTCAGGCGAGGAATTCCATCAATAAATTTTAATTAAATATAATATTTCCTTTATATTACCAGAAGCCGTCTTAGCTCAGTGGTAGAGCGCGTGACTTTTAATCCCGTGGCCGTGGGTTCGATCCCCACAGACGGCGAATATTTCTTTTGCGTACAATAAAGATCTAATAAACGACCTACAGAAGTCGTTAGCTTTGGGTAAAAACAAATTTTAACTTCAACTACACTGATGAATATTCTTCTTTGAAAACCGTTCACATATGCCTTTACTGCACGTTAGCTCCACCGCCCAAAATCTCGGTACGTCACACCATCGACAAGATCTTCAATTTTTTCCAAGAATTTCAAAAACAAACATCATAAAATTCCCTTTCCCATATTAAGTAAATTTACACTTTCAAGTACACGAATATTCTCTTTCCTCCACCGAAATTTTACCCCTTAAAAAGCTTGATCAAAAGCACTACGAGTACTGGAAATTATCAGTCTCTTCAGTCATCACAATACTCTCTTTTATATCTTGAATCATTTTGATCACCTCTCTTATCGTTGGCCTTTTATCCGGCGACGTCACACGGCAAAGACAAGCTGTTTTAGTCATCATCTCAAGCCCATTCTCTTCCTTTGACTTCTCCTCTTCTTGCCTCATCGCTCTTACCCAATCCAACATATCCTTTTCCGCCATAAACGGTTGCCTCGAAGCGGGTTTACCGGTGAGTAGCTCCAAGAGGAAGACTCCGAACGAGTAAACATCGCATTTGGATGTAGGACTGTTTGCTGATTTCCTGATCTCTGGTGCTTTGTAGGAAGCGATGTCAGGGTCACTGGGAGGGACAGATGAGTCTGTTAAGACAGTTAGACAGTAGTCTGTGAGACAAGCTTCGAAATCGTGACCTAGGAGGATGTTTGTGGACTTTAGGTTTCCATGGAATTTCGCAGATGATTGGTGAATGTAATGTAGTGCTTGTGCTACATCTTCTGCTATCTTTAAACATGATGTCCAATGTAATGGCTTTGCCTTTGATGTTCTTGATCCTGAGATCACGGGGAAACATTAATTAGTTAGTGGCGCCAGATCAATGACAAAAGATAATGATTGATAAAAAAAAATATGAAGACTTTTTCTATATGGAGTTATTCACTAGATACTTCCAATCATAGACGAGTAATATGGGACACCACACTCGAACACAACTCCTAGATAAACACACAAATTCCCTGACAAAGTGACTGTAATCTCACGTGAAAACAGCACAGAGATTCTGTCTTCTACCTACAGTTATTCAAATTGGGAAAAAAGGACAAAAATTCAAATTTTAATAGTAATAATAATAAACTCCGCCATTGTCTCCATATGTGGTCAAGTCTAGAGTTACTTCAATTGATAAAGCTACACTAAAAAACCCATCCACTAAAAGACACGCAATTGTTTCTCCTCTATAACGAATATTAATTAATACCTCCCTGTCACATTTGGGACCAACAGAATATTTTGTTTTAATGATACGTAACTAAAATCAACAACTCGGTGGAGACTCAGTGAGTAGAGAGCTAAAACCCTAACAATAAAACAAAATGTAATAAACTTCAAAAGAAGTTAAAAACATTACCGTGAATAAGATTGAAAAGACTTCCGTTAGGTTGGTAATCGTAGATGACAAGTCTCTCTCCATTTGACTGAAAATAAGCTTTGATCGGAACAAGATTCGGATGCCTGAGCTTACCTACAACCTCCATGTGATTCTCAAACTCCAAATCGCTAATAATCGCTGTCTTGGACGGAGCAAACCTCTTCACCGTCACGATCATTTGGTTAACCATCACAGCCTTATACGTCGTCCCAACAGATCCTCTTCCTAAAAGTTCCGCAGAAGCTCGCATCAGCTGGTCTAACGTATACATAGCTTCACCAGATTCACTTCCTTCATTAGTGTCACCGCAGAAAATCAAATCACCACTTCTTGGTATTCTCTTTTGCGGCTCTGTGGTAGCTTGGATTTGTATCTTGATCTGCTCTTCGCGCTTCTGTGGTTTGATATTTGAACTCGAGATTGGTACGGCTCGTGTGGTTAGCGATTCAGTTTGTGGTTGCGTGTACGTGTTGTTATCTCCTTTAACATTCGGTTGAAACAACGTTAGGTCGTCCTCTTCATCGTCTCTTCGTTTCTTGATAACCAACGAGAACACTACGAGGCAGAGACCGAGGACTACTAAAGAAGCGAGGCCAATGGTGAAACCAAGCACTAACCATCCACCTTTGCTCTTTCTACTCGCTGATGCATCCGGAATAGTCGGCAACGTTGCTTCACCGTTCTGAGAGGTTTCAGTCGTTAGACCTATCGGCGCTTGCGAAGGAGATGATGATGATGATGATGACGTGGCGTTCGGTTTCTGCGAGTCAAAGAACGGAGGAGAACTTGAACCGCAGGATCTGTTGATGATCTCACCGCAGAGCTCAGAGTTTGACAAGAATGACGACGCGTTGAACCGAGACAGAGTCGCCGTTACCGGAATCTTTCCGGTGAGGTTGTTACCGGAGACGTTAAACGACGTCATGTACGACTGATTCAGCGGCGGGAGTTCACCACTGAATCTGTTAAACTCGAGGTTCAAGGAACTGAGTCGAGATAGAGCATTGATCTCAGACGGAATCTCACCGGAGAGTTTGTTATACGAGAGGTCGAGAACGGCTAACCGACGGAGGGAGAGAAGCTGAGGAGGCAGAGCACCGGAGAAACCGTTTCTGCTTAGTGTTAAGGATCTGAGATTCACGAGTGGAGAAAGATCAGGAATGGAACCAGAGAGAGAGTTATCATAGAGGCTAAGAACACGGAGCTGGTCAAGACGACTGAGAGTTTCCGGTGAGAAACGTCCTCGGAGTCCAACACCGTCAAGAACGAGACGAACGACGCGATCTTGAGAGCACTCTACGCCGCGCCATTGACAGTAGTCGTAAGGCTCGGTGAGGGAGTATAGAAGCTTGTCGTCGAGATCAGCGGTGGATTTGAAAGAGAGTAGCGCAACGGCGTCGGATGGTAAAAAGGAGTTGAAGTAGTCCGTCCCCGGGAGAGGATATCCGGCGGAGAAGCGGAGGAGGAAGAAGAGAAGAGAGTGGAGAAAGAAGAAGAGTGTCATTTTGTGTGTGTTTGTGTTATGGAGCAGAGCATCTGTCAGTTAATATTCTGAATTTGCCTTTCGAAATATGTAAATCTTCTGGCACGCGTGTGTATAATATATATACATCATTGATTTTTAATTTATTTTCCTTTTGAGTTAATTTTACTATATGTTTTTCAAAACTAAAGCAAAATAAAATTATCTTTTTAAGACGTCCGTTAGTTTTCTTCTATAATATACTAGTAGACAATGACAAAAAAAATAACCATTATATTATGCATTAGTGTGTACTATGTAGACACGAAAACGAGATATATAGAAGCATCAAGCATAGCTTGTTTTGCAAACTACACCTAACAAAATGGATCTTCATTGTACATATTGTATTGGTACAAAGAAAAGGACATGGTACGTTCAAATTCGTTGAATATCGTTCTTAACTCTACTATTTTTTTATCTCCTAATCATCGTACCAATTACAAAATAATTAGGAATTTTAAATTGTAGGGGTCGCATTGGGCTTCACAACACGCGTGAGTGTGAGGTGCGTAGGCTTAGATTTTAAATCTCTGAATGGGCCAAATAACAAAACGGGCTTACTATTATTGAGCTTTTATTTAAGACCTTTCTCTATGTCTCGGATCGATAATAGTGAGAGAAATAGGCTGAGACGCTGGCATTACGGATTGGGTTATCCGAACCTGTCATTCTCCGATCCGAATAATTAAAGATTTTAAAAACTATATATGTATGATATATTTGGACCGAATATTACCATGAAATATTTTCTGCATAAATATATAAGTATTTATTTGTTTTTCATATCTATTCTCTTTAAAGTTCAAGAAACTAATGAAATCTTTTTGTGTTGCCGATTTGTCATTTGTTCTCGATGGTAGTATGGACTATAGATAAATTCATCGATGAAAGAGAGAAGGAAAGCTATGTGGTCGTTGTAGACTACGATGTCAAAGATATCATGAAGACTTGTTTAACATATAATTGAGTTGATTCGTTACTATATAAATCTCTAGATACTTCATGCATAAAAAGAGGTCGGCTATTGAATTGTTCCTGATTCAATTGTAGGGCACATTTGTCGCGGCTGTTGAAGTTGTAGCATTGGAGCTTGAGTGGCTATTTCCGGAACTCATCAAATATCCTGAAGAAGAAGTACGTACAACGCGTAGTTGGGACCAAATCTAATGTTTTTAACTTAGTAAAAATCAATCTTTTGGACTTAAACCGAAGACTTGTTATGTCAAATTGTGAATAACACTAGATTGAACCGGATAGCACATCATTTTATTAACCAGTTCTTCAATTTTGATATAAACAGTCTTTGGTTTATGTTCGATAGATTGATTTTCAAGGACTAGAACCAAACCAAAACATACACGTACGGATTCTATCGCAATACCTAAGATAGCCAATAATGAAATACATGAGATCATTTGTACGATTTAAGATGTATCACTAAGGAGACAATGAGACTTCACCTCCAGGGATAGTTCCATCAAAGGCATCGTCGAAATGGATAAATATAGATGGCTACGATATCTCTCCTGATACCAAAGTATTGGTGAATTTCTTTGCAGTCTAAATTGATCGTAAGGATTTGGAGAAACCGGATGGGTTTATCCCTGAGAGATTCATGGAAAAAGAACATTGACTTCATGGGTACGGTCCGCTTAGGTTTGGTCGTAGGTATGGCTTATGGTATCGCGTTGCTCGAGGAAATTATCGTTAATCTCTCTTGTATCGATTTGATTGGAAGATGCATGATGATTTGTTTTTGATAACCTTTATGCTTAATAATTAAGTATAGCATTATTTCAGTTATTTTAAAATATGTTAAGACTATCGGACGTGGTAGGACTTGTTTATATAAATATTGAAAACACGTGAAACATCCTGCCACGTCCGATAGTTTTAACATATTTTTAAAATAATTGAAACAACTCCTAGACTTAACTATGGTTTTGGATTAATATATTTTGTAAAGTTGACACTTCACCATCTATTGATGAATTTTGGTTGGTACCAAATGGATTGGTTCAACGACTAGAACCAAACTAGACATACGTACACGGATTTGATCGCAATATCTAAGATAACCAATAATGAAATAGATCATGTATTATTAAGATGTATCACTAATGAGACAATGTGACTTCATCCTCTAGGATATTCCATGAAAGACAACGTCGAAATTGATAAAAGTAGGTGGCTACGATATCTATCGTGATACCAAGGTATTGGTGAATTTCTTTGCAGTCTAAAGCGATCGTAAGGATTTGGAGAAACCGGATGGGTTTATCCCTGAGAGATTCATGGAAAAAAAAAGCATTGATTTTGGTCGTAGGAACTGTCCGGTATGGCTTATGGTATTGCGTTGCTCGAGGAAATCATCGCTAAGCTCTTGTATCGATTTGATTGGAAGATACATGATTTTTTTGTTTATGATAACCTTTACGCTTAATAACAGAACTAAAATTAATATATACTACTTGTTTAATTTAACTCCACACTCATGGTACATAGTCTCACACACCTTTACCACCATTGATAAATAATGTGATGTGATCCCAATCAAGCTCACACGAGGACTTCTGTGGGCAGGCATACTTAATCTGCGTTTTCTTTGTTTTATATATATTTTTAAATTGTGATGGATTTCAACTGCCACAAACTCGGAAGCAAATGCATGGTATAACAAGTGAAGTGAGATACTCTGATCCTACAAACCACCAGGAACAGAGCACCACGATCCGTTATTTGCTGAAAATACATAATTAAAAAGAAGTAATTGAGAGATGGCATGGAGTTTGACTTTATTTTGGTATCTTAGAGTAGGGTTTTTAACACGGTTCTTCCTCCAAAGTCCATGTCTTGTTCCACCTTTTTTGTTTTTCTTCATCAGCTTTTTTCATGGAAGCTTGATCCATTCGATAGTTTTATTACCGGCATGCGGCTTTGCAAAGTAATATTTCATGTAATCCGAATACATGGTGGCCTTGTACAATGGTTTCTCACCATTCTCAAGCACCTCACGTAACGGCTCGATAACGGAATCATAACTCGGTCCGCAATAATACGCAAACGAAATGCGGCTAAGAAACTGACTAGCCATCACCAAATGTTCCACGCTCTTGTACCGATCGTTGCTTAAGATCTGTAGCATGTCTCCAATGTTAACCACAATGGCTCCCAAAACTGGAGGGACATGGAGCCACTTGTCACCGTATCGAGCATAAAGGCTGCCTATTATGTCGTCCTGGAGAAGAAGTGTGAGGGTGTTCATGTCGCAGTGGTGACCCGTTCCTACGGCAAGTTTCGGGTCGGGACACTCTGGATAATAGTTGACGTTCATCCTCAAACTTCCCATTAGGGTTTGTTCTTCCATTCTTACGTTTAGATTGCTCATTAGTATTTCAAGAATCTTCCTACCTATCGGCTTCATCTTATGAGAATGATTTATAACCTCGTCCCTGCCAGCCACAATCCTCGTTAAAACCTTCATTCATTATTATACAAACTAATTTTCTTTCTTTGCAACAAACTATGTGTTTTTCTTCAATATTATATAATAACTACATTTATTTATTTCTTTGTGAGTGTCTTGCAGTGTACACGTAAAATGTTAATTCTTTCTTCATGTGCAGCTAGTAATTATTTAGAGGAATTAGTATATATGTTGAGTAGGTTGATCGTTTTTTAGTAAATAATGTTATATAAAAAACACATTAATTTATATCAGAAACACACACACATATATAAGTGATGGTGCCGAAAATTACCACACTAAAAGATAAAAATTGTGATATAAATATACACAAAAATGTAAATTTTCAAATGGCTTTCTTTGTTTTTTAAAAAAATATTAATATTTTTGGTTGATGTTGATCTAGACTGGAGGGAGGTTTAACTTGTTTGGCAAGAACCTAGCCAACACAACCAGCCGGTAATACTAATACATACGAGCTAGCGCGACCAAGAAACCCAGTCCAACAAATATTCAACTGGCCCCAAGCAAATCAAAAATTGTTTATTAGATTTTTTATATGAAAAAGTAAATTTACGTTATGCCTCAAGATAAGCTACACACGCACGAGACGTAAAAACAGATTTTTCCATGAAGAATGTCTAGAAGACTAGATTTGTACTCCTTTGAATTCGAAAACAATAAGTCTGTACTCAAGAGTTATACCTGCACACAGTAGGCCACGTGGCAGCTAAGTCCTCTATGTCGGAACGATACTCAAACTTGAGATAGTCCCTCCACTCCAACTTAGCCTCCTTGTAGGGATTGAAACTTGTCATGTACCATGCCGTGTCCGATACTGAACTTTCCTCCCAATACCGTTTCTTCTCCTCCGTCGGCAAATCGAAAAATCCACGACCAGCAGCTCTCAGTTCGTTTTGCTCATCCACCGAAACTCCATGGTTCACTATCTGGAAAAACCCTAATGTTGCAGCCGCCTGGCAGATCTCCTCCGCAACATTTGGGTTTTTCCAGTCAGAAACGTCAATGACCGGAATCACCGGGGATGATAACGCACCTTTCCCTGTTGTTGCGGCGCCTATGATGAGTTTTTCAGTGGTGACTCGTTTCTCCGGGAGTTGGATGTAACGTGAAGGCAATGTTTTTGGAGATATAACGTCTACGAGACCTTTTACTCCGTTACGTTGGTTTACTACGAAATCTGTAACAGCCACATCGGTGAGTCCAATCGGAGCCATTTTTTGTTCTGCTTTATTTTATATAAATTTTTATATGAAAGGCAGTAAGAGCATCGAATGAAAGGTGAGATGTATTTAACATTGTTGCGTGGATATATATATAGATGCATGATAAGAACAATTGTCCACATTTTGGTGAGCCCCCTTTTCTGATAATTATTGTTAATTCTTTAGTCGTGTTATAAAATATTATAAAAATTTAATAATTTTTCATTTACAATATTTTAACATTTTCTTTGTCTGTGTCGATTGTATTAATCAAGATGGCTTTCTTATAAATAAGAACTGCTACATATAAATCACTATTTAAAAAACCGAGATATCTTATATTATATAAATTATCAACATTCAAAGTTATTAACAAGATCATAAAAAGTAGTAATCTGATTATTTAAGATGTTAACATGTGTTAAAATACTTTTTATTTATTAAACTCTTAAAATTATGAATTAAAAAAAATTATCTAGTTGTAAATACAATTTAAAAAAATTTGTAATGGATAAAAGGTTACCTAAAAATTCATAAAAATAAAACCTCTAAATAAATTAAAAAGTTTCCAAGATAGATTTTAAATATTATATTATTTAAAACTAAATATAATTTATAAACAACAAAATTTTTAATGAATCTTTCAAAAAAATCAAAATATCGTTTGTGTAAAGTTAGGATTTATTCTTTGATTCTTTATTCATTGATATGATGCACTTGATGTAAACAATAAGATTTTTTTGGGTTCAATAATTTAACATTCATTTGAAAATAAAAAATTAAAATATCTATATTTCCTAACTCAGAAAAATATCTACATTTAAAATAAATCTTATAACATATAATTACACACAATAATAATTTATTATGAAATAACCAACATCAATATAATAATATATTACATATATATTCAAAAGATTTATTAAATTTTACCTTGATTTATCTAAAATAATATTGTATAATTCATAATTAAGAAACTCAAAAAATCTATAAAAATAGAAAATTAGATTTAAATTACTTAAAAGTTCTTTTTGTTTAAGATTATTTTTAAAAACATTATTATTAAATAATATTTTATATTCAGAAAAAGACAATTTTTTAGGATTAGTCGAAGAAAATAAATGATAACAACAATTGTTTTAGGAATACTGTTTTCTTTGTTTAATTTAATAATAATATATATAATTATTATTTTTATTGCACATTTTATAATTTAAAATTATTTTATTTTCACTTGTTACCACTCTATTAATCAGTAACTTTGAAGTATCAAAGTTTATATAATAAAAAAAATATATAAAATATAATGTGACCCGAAAATATGAATTCAAGTTGTGCACATAATTTGGTGAACACGTGAAACATGTCCTGCCACGTCCGGCAGCCTTAACATATTTTTAAAATAATTGAAACATCTATTTTTGAAATCAATCAACAATAATTGAAACAGAAATAGTTGTTTTGGATTGGTTCCTAAATAGAATATTATTGCGATCGATTTCACTTCAACTACTTTTCATAGTTTTGATCTGTTTATTGTCTTCTCGTTCTAAATCTATGGATGATTAGTCCAGATGACCTTACTGTTTTCATGTTATTTAATACCACTTGATTACTACTATTTAATGATCCTAATTATTATTAGATGGCTTTCTGTGTAATGGCAAAGATAATAAATTCTTTTAAGTTTTAATTTTATCAGTTAAATTTATTTCCCATTTCATCTTTTCAGTTTGATTTAACAAAATTTCTTTTGATTTAATTTGGATATAGTTAAATTAAATTTTAATCAACTATTATATAGTGGATTAATGGTTAACCATTTCATTGTGGATTAATTATTTTTTAGGATTGATCTTGTGGATTTAGGTTAAGGTTCAAGTTCTTTCTACTATAATTTCAATAATAGATACCCACACATATATGTTTTTAATAGTAAGAAAATCTAGAGTTATATTAGGGGATTTAGTATAGGATTTGGCCTAACATGCTTGAAGTTGATAAAAAAATAGTTATGCTTTAATTAAAAATAAATTTATTATATATAAAATTAACTATTTTATAACTACATTTGTTTTAAATAACTTATTTAACTAAGATATAATTCATCTGTTTCAGAATAATTGATTTTCTAGAGAAAAGTTTTTGTTCCAAATTATTTGATCTTTTCAATTTACAATGTAACATTAATTAGATTTTAATTTTTTTCTAACCAATAAAATTATACCTGTAATTGTATCATTGGTTGAATTATGATTAAATAAGTAATAAATAATGTTTTAGTATATAAAAACTTCAAAATTAAATGAATTTTCAATTGGTGTGTCAATCTCTAAAAAATCAATTAAAATGAAACAGAGAGAATAATAAACAATAAATTTTGGTTTATATGGGTTTCTTTTGTTAAGATATATTAAAATTTTTGATAAATATTAATGATTATATTGACTGAAATATAAATATATAAAAATTTGAGTATAAATATATATAACCAAGGATTCGTGGATGGGGATTTCTGCGAGATCTGATAGACGATGAAAGTACCCCATGCAACAAAAGTCAAATGACTGGGATAAATTTTTGTCAATCGGCATAAGTCTAATATAACCACGAAAACTCCACTGAATATTCTTCATAGATGGCTATGTGCTCCTCCAGAAGTCAATCAACCCACTCTTCGACGGAGGAGAAATGAGTCTCCTAGCCAAGGCAAGGAAGGTGCACTTCTTATTAATTTTTTAATAAAAAAGGAGAAATGAAGAGAAAGAGAAATAATCATCTCTACAAAATTTTTTTTATAAACTTATGTTTAGAATCTCACACTATTTGTTTTTTTTGTTATTAATTCATTTTTAATTAAATTAAATTAGAATATAACATTAAAATAATAATATTTTTTTATGAAAACTTTATTTTGAGTCTCTCAGTATTAAAAATACTCTTAAACCATGTATATTGCAAGATTTTTAGAGAAATTCTAAAAATAAAAATAATAAAAAATAATAAAAAGTAAGAAAGAGAAAGTTAAAATCTCTTAAAGATTCTCATTTAAAAACTTTTTAAAAAATCTGAAAATCCCAATTATGAACAATCATTCATTTGTTGATTTAGTTATTTAAAAAAAAAACTAAAAAGTAATTAGATAATTTGAATTTTATTTTTATTTTTTTAGAAATTTAGAGAGTCTTTCACCAGTACATGTTTTTACTAAAACCTCTAATCACACATGTTAATTAACTAGTGGTTCAATTATTATTTTTTAAAATTATATAATTAAAATATTAATTTTTTTTTAGAAACTTTAGGGTTTCTAAACAATAAAAATTTTCTAATAACATGATTATCGGTCAAAGTCTAAAAAAGTGTTTTTAAAATTAAAATTATTAAAATTTATTTTTTATATCATTTCAATCATTTAAATGATACATGTAGAGATACATTCAGATAAAGGTTATAAAAAAGTCTCTTTTATGAATTCCTTCTTTTTTTTCTCTTACTCTTTTTTTTTTCTTTTAATGTTTAGATACTGGATAAGAAATTTCCAAGTACTCTTATGACTTAAGCTTTAATTGTTTTTTAAGTCCATATTGTACCCATAGTTTCCATGTTAAACTGGATACAACTTTCCAAAAAAAAAAAAAAAAAACTTAAATAGAGACATGCATATCTCAATCTCCCTATTTTGTTGGAACTTAGATTGTATCTTCTTGCTGATGAGATCTTGGGACACACAAACCACCTACTCATAGCTTGATCGGAGGTCAAAAACACTTCCAGCGGAAAAACATATATAAATCATTTGTATCAATTAGTAATACGTGAATTGCTAAAAGTGCAATTGCCTATATATAATGGAAGGCTCGTCTCAAATAAACAAAAAAGAATGCGCATGTCTTTTTTTTTTTACTTTTATTGATTCCTAATATTTACTCTAATATAATGATGAACTGATTATTCCACTGAATTTTATATTGTAGAGAACGAGGTTATATAGCTCTCTTAAGCTTCGTAACCAAACAGAATCGAACCCAAATAATAGGAGGTTACTAGCACTATATTATCACTGGACTAACACCACTTAATTTCTTCTTTTTTTTTTAATTTGATTTTAGCTACTTGACTGAAAGGAAAAAGACACGAAAGTCTTATAACTAACAGATTTAAGATTTTGGCACAGCTACATCTAGCCGAAAATCATCTCAAAATGCATTATTAACAGATTTAAGATTGCAAGTGATGATCTAGGGAAAAATACAACCACTCTGTGTTCTTAAACTTGTTACGTTGAAAAAAAAAAAACTTGCTATGTTTTCTCTCCAGCTATCAACACCTATTTTTCTTGTTGTTATAACGACCTTAAGTTTAAATGCATGTTCTTTTTACACCATAGTAGGGTATAAACATTATGTTATGGTTGATCTCCAGAGGTGCCTCCTTTCTACTTCAGATCGCGACCCGTCGACGAGGCATCAAATATTATATATTATCATCACTTCGGTAATTTGTAAATGAATAAATTACGTAGGGTTGTGTTTTGTCTTATAACTCGAGAGCTTTTCTGTCAAGCTAAGTTTTTCCAAAACTTCTCTATGATCGTGTTGTGTCTTTCTGGAAACCTTCTTCCCTGTTAAGAGTTTCTCCACGCGTATATTCTCAGAGAGTTTCTAAACTCGAGTTACAACAAGGAACAAAAAATCTCTCCTTTTATGTTTTCAGTTCCTTTGTAACTAGTAGATTTGTAGTATGCAAGTTTTGAACAGAATGGTTTATTATTGTATATTTAAATGAACTTAATGTCCCAATCTAACGGTGGTTAATAATCAAAGGAAACGTAAAATGATTTTTAAAATTTTATATTATTTTTCATGTTTTTGTGTGCGTGTTTTTATTTTTCTCGTAGTTTTGGTCTGTTTCCTTTAGAGCTAAACAAAAGCAATAGGAGACAGAGACTTTTGGTCTGTAATTAGATCTGGTGTCTCTCGCAATGACCAAAACTCTTAACACTTATACATACAACAACCTCGCACGCCCTCATTATAGATGATATAAAATATAGTGGGGAAAAATATGTAATACCTTTTCACGATTTGTTAGAATCTTGTTTTTAAAAAGCTATAAAAAAAAACTTTGTAT
The DNA here is from genome assembly GCA_900406495.1 of Sisymbrium altissimum. Taxonomy (NCBI): domain Eukaryota; kingdom Viridiplantae; phylum Streptophyta; class Magnoliopsida; order Brassicales; family Brassicaceae; genus Sisymbrium; species Sisymbrium altissimum. The sequence continues at coordinate 20,513 of OVBI01001813.1, forward strand.
TTGATCAAACCATTTCTACTATTAGCCAATAGCCAATAGCCAATAATATAAATACTTCTCAGTCTAAAAAACAAATCACACACATGATCCATCTCTATTATAGTTATAAAAAATGCCGTCATAATTAAGATAATTTTTTAAAAGAATTATCTTGTAAATTTGTAATTATAAGTTAGAGCCTTATTAAAAAAATTAAAAGTAATATTTAATTAAAATTTTGAAAATCGAAAAATTAGATTTTTCTTTGTTGATACTAAAGATATATAACATGCTCACTTGCTCAGTTTGTTTTGACATATAGTCTTGACATTGATAATTTTTAATTCGATATATGATATATACACCATTTAATAAGCTATTTACGGAGATTATTGTGGATCAATCTTTCGTTTAAAAAAAAAATGTTATAAGGATGAAGTTATGAACTCGAGTTTCGAGACCTAATACGAACTTAATTTTCCGTCATGATCGAATAATTAAGAAATTAAATAAATTAAAGAAAATTGAGCTATACAGTTTTTACGGTTTCTTACCAAAAACTAATTTTTAATGGTTCGATTTTGGTGAAAAGAATTAAAAATGGGCTCCAAAAAGATTATTTTTTTCTAAGCTCCAAAAAGTGTATGAATTTGGAAAACTAAACATCCAGGATGTTACTAAGCTTCTATCATAATGTTTTTACTTGTTGATATACTACGTTAATATAAATTTTGTTTGCTTATAGTTCACATTTCACGAAAACTACACAGTACTCACTTCCTTTTAAATCAACCCCAATTTTCTCCCTCTGAGAAATCTTAAACTATCCTTCATCGTCTTCCTCTTTCTCTTGAAAATCTTCAGAAGAAGAAAACAGGGGAAAAGAGAAGACAAAAACAGTTTACAATGAAAAACGGGTCAGGGAACACGAACACGAAGCTCATCCTTCTTCATCCTTACATCCAGAAACAAACGAGCACCACTCGTTTATGGCTTCTTGCTTTCGTCTCCTTCTTCACCATCGTTTTCCTCCTCACTCTCCTCTACACTAGAGACACAATCCCTTCCAAAAACACATCCGTCGCCGCCGCCGTAGCAGCCGTCGTCACATCAGCCGCCGGAGTTTCATCTTCTCCCACGACCATTTCCAACTCCAACCTACCCACAAGCGCCATTAACGCATTACTTCACTACGCGTCAAGATCCAACGACAGTTTCCACATGTCTTACGACGAGATGAAATCCATCTCCGACGTCCTCCGCCGCTGCGCTCCGCCGTGTAATCTCCTCGTCTTCGGACTCACACACGAGACACTCCTCTGGAAATCACTAAACCACAACGGCCGTACCGTCTTCGTCGAAGAGAACCGATACTACGCTGCTTACTTCGAAGAGATCCACCCGGATATCGACGTTTTCGACGTCCAATACACGACGAAAGCTCACGAGGCCGGAGAGCTCGTGGCGGCGGCGAAAGAAGCCGCGGGAAACGAGTGTCGTCCGGTGCAGAATCTCCTCTTCTCGGACTGCAAGTTAGGTCTAAACGATTTGCCTAATCACGTCTACGATGTCGACTGGGACGTGATCCTTGTGGACGGACCACGTGGCGACGCTCACGAAGGACCGGGAAGGATGTCGTCGATTTTCACGGCGGCGGTTCTTGCGCGGAGCAAAAAAGGCGGGAGTCCGAAGACTCATGTGTTCGTACACGATTATTACAGAGACGTTGAGAGACTTTGTGGTGATGAGTTCTTGTGCAGAGAGAATCTTGTCGAGTCTAATGACTTGCTTGCGCACTACGTGTTGGATAAGATGGATAAAAACAGCACGCGGTTTTGTAGTGATCGTAAGAAACGCTCTATTTCTTCTTTGTCTTAGAAATGAGAGACGCCATGCATTGCTAAGCGGAGTTTGTAAAAAATAAAGTTTTCTTTCTCATTTAAAATCTTGGATCTTATATGTGAAGACTTTAATTTAATCTTATCGATTTTCTATTCCCACCGTCAGATATATTTAAAATCTAGAGATGGGATATATTATTCACACCAAATTAACACACACTGATTTTGTTTTAATTACCAAAATCAGATAAAATTTTATTTATAATTAATTTGGTCAATATCTTTCTTTTTTTTACTTGCTATGATTGTTAAGATATTCCTGAAGAAAACTTGGAAAATATGGAAGAGACGTACGCGCGTACCATTTAATTTTATCAGAAAAGAATTAGCTAGCGTTCTTAATTAGTTAAAAATGGCTGCACTTTGATTAGAAGACCAATTTGAGAATTTGACAGGGCTAAACATTACACGGTATTAATTTAGTGATCAACAAGTCTGTGTCGTCCATAGTAATACATAACATTCCATTGCACATTCCATCAAAACTCTATTTGTGTTCTGGATGATCTAACCAACTTCAGAAACTATGGCCTTGAATATTTAGCTGGTTTTTAGTTTTATATTTTGGTTTATTGATTTTGGTTTATTGATTTTGGTTTTTGGTTTTTAGATTTTAGATTTAGATTTTGGATTTTGAAAGATCATATTTATTATTTACAAAAAATTCTAAAATATCAAAAGAAAAACAAAATGTGAGTTTTTAAAGAGAAACTGTAAAAACTTGGTTTTTGGTTTTCTTTTCAAAATTAAATGGGATACTCAAAAACTGGATTCCCTATTTTGTAGGAAATCTTTTTTTCTTAAAATCTTAAATAGATATAAAATTGATTTTTAGAGAAATTAAAACTAAAAACCATTTCAAAATCTACTGCTAATCAATACCTATATCTCCATTTCGTGATGTGGTGCATCATAATAGCAATTTACCCCAATCTTGTTTAAGTAATTACAATTCTTCTGTAATCAACTCATAAACGACCATTGTAAAAAATAAACAAACGAAACCAAAAACATAACTTGATTATCTAACGAGGACCGCCTGTAAAATTTGGTATATCCCTTGTAACCAAATATCTTAATCAAATCTTAAACTAGATATAGTCCAACAACAGAAAACAAAACACCAACTTAGACAACCATTTATCAACTATACATAAAAATCTTCTCAAACACCCTTTAAACACTAAAACAATCCCAAGGGAAAGCATCCATTACTCACTAAAAAGTCCCTTAGTGGAAATGTAATAAAATACAATATCAATTTTTTAAAAAAATTCATCCAAAATCATTAGTATCATCTTTTATATATCAAAAATATAATTGCTTTAATTAAATAGGCGTATACCTTGAAAAAGCAACAGAAAGAGCAACCAAAAGATTCGAATATTTGATTAATAAAGAGACCAAAAGTATCTAACGAAGCTTAAAATAGCGTAAACGTAATCCAAATTGGGAAATGGGGAAAAGCATAAATCCCCGCTGACAAAAGATATTCCTCGTAAGCCACGTACACTAACTAGATCAGATAGATTCTCCCCATTTACCAAAAAAAAAAACATTCCGAAAGAAAGATTCTGAAGGAGAGAGAGAAGATGGCCACTGACTTCAAATCCTTACCAGTCATCGGTACTAACGAAAACCCTAATCTCTTCTATTCTCTTCTACTCTGAATCAATATCTTTAAACTCAATTTCAATGTTCTTGCAGACATCTCTCCTCTACTTCTCAAGTCTGATGATCCCGACATGGCAGAGGATCCCGGTGTCATTGAGGTTGTCCGCCAACTGGATAAAGCTTGTCGGGACGCCGGATTCTTCTACGTGGTACCAAATTTGAGTGTATTTGTCGAAGTTAAGTTCTTTTTTTTTGTGGGGTTTAAAAAAGATCTGATCTTTTCTTCTTTTTTTTGGGTGAGTTGAAAGCAGATAGGCCATGGAATCTCGGAGGATCTTATCAAGAAAGTAAGAGAGATCACTCGTGAGTTCTTCACACTTCCTTACGAAGAGAAACTCAAGATCAAGATGACTCCAGCTGCTGGATACAGGTTTGTGTGTGTAAATTACAAACTCTTTCTCAGAATGGAGTAATCTTCGAGGATCATTTATCGAATGTTCTATAAAACAGAGGATATCAGAGAATTGGAGAAAATGTAACTAAGGGAAAGCCTGATATTCACGAAGCCATTGATGTAAGTTTGTATTCAGTAGGGACTAACCATTGTTTTGATGTGATTCTTCTGATGTGTTTGTATTATCTTATGTAATAATAGTGTTACAGAGAGTTTAAGCAAGGGAAGTATGGTGATATAGGCAAAGCTATGGAAGGGCCAAACCAGTGGTATATCTTATATTCGATTTTCTTATCAGTTTATTTTGCTTTGTCTTCTGACCATTTCTCTATTGTTTTTTTGGGTGTTTTCTTGAAGGCCAGAGAATCCTCAAGAGTTCAAAGAGATGATGGAGGAGTATATTAAGCTCTGTACAGGTTTGTTTCTGTTTCTCTCATGTGTTATGTTATCAAGATGGCTTTCCTATAAATTTTTATTTCCTTTTCATGGTTTTTTAGATCTTTCAAGAAACATCTTGAGGGGGATTGCACTAGCTCTTGGTGGATCACCGTATGAGTTTGAAGGAAAGATTGCTGGAGAGCCTTTTTGGGTGATGCGTCTTATTGGCTATCCAGGCGCTCCGTTCAAGAATGGCCAGCTCGAAAATGATATCGGATGGTACATTCCCGCTACTTTTTCCTTCTGTTTACTACGATTCCCTTTTCGTTTATCACCTTGAGACACTCACAACCTTGTCCAATATATCCGCTTTACCACTCTGCTCTGGTTCCAGTGGAGCTCACACTGACTATGGTAAGTAAGTTTAAACCATGAAGTTAAATCCCTGATTTTATTATTTTCATAGTTCTGTCTCAATGGGGAAACATGATTTTTTTTTCTTCAGGCTTGTTAACTCTTGTAAATCAAGATGATGACAAAACCGCTCTCCAGGTACATTGTTATGGTTATTTTCTCTTATCTTTATGTTTATGTGAAAGAAAGTGGTCTTGTCTCTATCTATGGGATTTTAATTTTGGAAAAGGTGAGAAACTTGGGCGGCGATTGGATATCAGCCATTCCCATCCCTGGATCATTTGTTTGTAACATTGGCGACATGCTAAAGGTTCTTGTTCTTCCTACTCTTGCCTCTCTTTTCTTGAATATAACCTTTTGAGAACCTTTTGGGGAATCATACATGCAGATACTCTCAAACGGGTTATACGAATCCACGCTTCATAGAGTGATCAACAACTCTCCTCGATACCGTGTATGCGTTGCATTCTTCTATGAGGTTTGCTATCTTTCTAAACAATCTTTGTTTGTTTCCTCCGGTACTCCTACACTTGAAGTTGGGATATTAGTTTTTGAATCTTGACTGAAACAGACTAATTTCGACGCGGTTGTGGAGCCATTGGATATCTGTAAACAGAAGTACCCTGCAGGGAGAGGAGAATCCCAAATTTTCAAAAGAGCTGTCTACGGAGAGCATCTGGTAAGCAAAGTCCAGACCAACTTTGCAATGTAATGAATCACAACTTCACCTTCAGGTGTGGCTTGTAAATTATAATAGGGGATTCCTCACGTCTGTATTATTATATCAACACAAGTGTGAATTTGCTTCAAGAAAGAGAAAAAGTCAGGATTGTGACGCAGTGGGAAAGTACATGACTATGTTACTTTTGTTGTTGATTCTCATGACTATGTTATATGTATATATATAAGATATTTTGCATTCCATAGAAAAACATCCATGATAAGTGATATGACAGTACACTATTTGAATAATTAATTGTTTTATTTTAAGTCTTTTTGTAAGAGTTTTGTTGATTGAAACATAAGCATAACATGGCCAGCTCACAGCTTAAAATTTAGTTACGGCGTTGCTTTTCGCATTTATAACTTTTATACCTGGGAAAGTACCAGTCTTATTATAAGAGTAGATACTTTTATTTATTTATCACGCTCACTCTTTAAAATATTACAGGACTTTGTTATATACAGTCTCTTTTTACGAGAGTCTGGTTGTATCAATCTCACAAATTGAATATATATACTCCTAGCATTTATGATTCATTTTATAAGAATACGTAGTTTTCTTATAAGAGTTATATAGAATTTAAAATAGGGAAATTGACTTAAATACCATGAAATTTAGGTGAAAATACTAGAATCATATAAAACTTTTGAAAATTACTGGATTACTTTTAATACATTTTAATACCCAGCTTGCCCTTGTGTTACGTTGTAACAAAAAACTTAATTACAAAAAAGCCATCGACACGTAAGCAAAAAACTTACGCCACGTAGGAAAGCGCTGACGTGTATTAATTAACTCAGCCGGCTTAAACTGTGGCTGAGTTATGGTTACGTTGTGGCTGACTTAAAAAATGCGGCTGACTTATGAGATAACGGAACATAACTCAGCCATTTATTACGGCTAAGTTATAAAAATCTCTTTGACTTATGAGAGTTCGGTTGACTTACGATCATAAATCAGCCATCAGTACCGGCTGAGATATGAGATAACGGCTGAGTTATGAGATAACGGCTGGGTTATTATATAAAACGGCTGAGTTATATGATATGATGGCTGAGTTACGAGCACAAGTTACGGCTGACTTATACAACGGTTGAGTGATTTGTCTAAATTTTGGCTGAGTTATAGATAAGAGACGGTTGAGTTATTTTTTCGACTGAGTTATGTTTTTCGGCTGGCTGAGTTATGGAGTTAGATACGACTGAGTTACAAAAATTTGATAAACTCAGCCGTAATACGGCTGGTTTATTGATGAAAGATTAATTACTAGAATACCATTCATTTGAGGATGAGTTATTTAACGATACGACTGACTTAATATTACTACGGCTGATTTAAGCGAAAAATTAATTACTGAAATACTATTCACGGGGTTGTTTGGCGGCTGAATTACCAATATTCCATGTCATCTTCCATGTCATCAGCTCTTTTTTGCCATGTCATAATGGGTCGTGTCTTTCTGTCTTCCCATTATGGGAATTATGGTTCTTCTTCTATCTCTTGTTCTTGTTCTTCTGGATCTACCTTTCATTCATCAGAGATCGTCATCTATCTCCTTGTTCTTATTCTTCTTGATCTACCTTTTTCATTATTTTCATTCATCAGAGATCGGGGAGATCTTATGGATCTGTTAATTATTGTTTCTGGTAACTGAGTCAAGAAAAACAGATATGTATTCAACGGCGACGGTAGTGGGTGTAGAGTTATGCATATAGATGAGAAACAACACTAGACGAACTTTTGAAGATAGTACTCGATGATTACAGATTGAAGGAGTCGAGCCATCAGATTCAGCTGAGCTACATGTTCTTGAATAAAGCTTTGAAAACAATGGTGCACGATACTCCACCAGTTTACCTCTCTAACACTTGACAGTTGCATGTTTTTTTAAGACTCAGAAAAATTGTCAAAAAAAAAGTTATTCAGGTTGGACATAATACAAGAACTTGTCCAATATAGAAGTTTTGGAAGGATTTTTTATATTATGGCTGAGTTATGGATTTTGTTTACAATATGACTG
>OVBI01001814.1:0-27461 GCA_900406495.1 Sisymbrium altissimum
CTGATTTTAATTACATTAAAATACACTGGATTCTTAATCCAATAACACCTCTACTGAGGTTTGACAATAACCATAATATTTTGTTTTTTTTTTATGATTTCAAATTTTCTTAAAATCAATAATTTATTCTTTTTAGTATTTGTATTTATAGATGAATAATTAAAAATTAACTGTTTTAAAATTTTTAAAAGAATCAAATTTCTTTTTTCTTTATTCCAAATTTTCCAAAATTTTTAAAGTTTATTCTCTCTCTAATATTTACAGTGATAGATGAATAACTAAAAAGTTAAAAACAAACAAAAATCAAATTCACTTAATATATAATATAAAAAATAAATTTAAGAAAACTTAGGTTTTGAATGGTTAAAACAATTTAAGTATAACAAATCAAACAGATTATACATATTATATGGAATGAATGAAGATCATATAGATTAGGCAGATCATGGAAGACAATGGGGTGGGCAGCCACAAAATAGGTAAGAAAAAAAAATATAGATAGATCTCTTGTCTTTTTAACTAAGAGACAAAAAAATATGTAATGCCTACAATTCTCTCACTGGTCATGAAAAAAAGGAGAAAAAGATGAATGGTGATTTTTATGCAGAAGAACTATCTGCATAGATGGACTGCTATTGTCATACCTCACCATTCACAGCCTTAACACATGGATTTGGAGGTGACATACAGTAAAATCTCTATAAATTGATAATATTGAGACTTTATATATTAATTTATAGAATTATTAATTAATCGATAAATTAATATTTATTAATTTATAAAAATAATGCGTTTAGTGCATAATATATTTTGAGGTTTCTTTGAAATATAATGTTATTCTAAAAAAATTAAAGAATTTAATTGAATCTATTAATAAAAATAACATATACAAACCTTAAGTAATAAAGATGAAATTGTTTATCACACTACAATAGATTTTAATAACATATATTGAATATCTATTTAAAAATGATATATGTTCATAAGTTCAAAATGTATAAAAAAATAATAGTTACAATCTCAATAATGAAACTCAAAATGATATTATAATATATTTAAAAGTATTTAGAAACAAAAATTTATTGTGTCTAAAAATCTTTATAAGTTTTGAATTTAGGTATAAAAGATAAACATCACTAAAATTGTTATACATAGTAAAAATAGTGATAAAACATTAATGAGATCTTCAGTTTAAATAAAAAAATATTATACTCATATTTTAGTATGCTATCTTAGATATATAAATATATATATATATATATATATGTGTGTGTGTATATATATAATTATTAATTTATAGTTTCATTGGGACCATATATTTACACAGGGATTTGAAAAATATTATTATTTTATTAATTTATCGAATTTTGTTAAATTTTACACTGGCCCGANTACTGGCCCAACTTGTGTTGCAATTTGTGTTGTTTTAATTAGATTTGTTTGCAATTTGTGTTGTTTTAATGAACCTCTGTGTGGGCTGTTGTTTCCCTCTTGTGGGCGCTGTTTCCGGGGATATCCTTGTCTTCCACCGGCTTATGTATCTCTCCCCTGTATTATTTTACGATCAATGAAATTCTCGGATGACCAAAAAAAAAAAAAAGACATGAATCTATAATTATATTTTTAATTAATATCAGTTAATTATATTAATAAAATATTGAAACTAAAAAAAATCGATAAAAGAAAGAAACCATTTTCTAAGTCATTCCGAAAAGAAAAAAAGGTTTTTACTTTCAAACATTTTTAATGCCTAAAATATATACTTTTTATCTTTAAAATATTTGATTTTTTTGTGAGTGAAAATCTCTATAATATTAATTGGGAAGACACTTTTAAAAAATACTCAAAATTTTTTATTTATTTACAATAAATGTCATTAGGATTGTTTGGCAATAAATTTACATTAAGATTGTTTGGCATGCAAATAATTTTTTTTTACCTATAAATAAGGGATACTCATTTTCACAAATAAATCAGAAAACTCACAAATCATTTAATCTCAATGCCCAATGTTTAAAAATAATATATATAAATTTTTGATTTGTTTTTCGAATAAAGGAAGCTGTTTGTAAATCAAGATAAAAGTGAATATACATCATATTAAAGAACTCATAAAACAATTTCTTAGAATCATAAATTAATTTGTAGAATAATTTAATGTAGAATTTATAATAATAAAATATAAAATAATTTTTAATTTGCGGGCCAACAAATAACCTAAACCGAACCAAAATAAATAACTAAATATCCACTTTTGTTCAAGATGATCGAAAACGTGATTTATAAAATTCAATTGCGGACATTAATAAATAAATTTATAAACAACTGATATTTTATATCATCATTTTATTTAATAAAATTTAATTATCATATCAATAATAACAAATCAAACCAAATTTTCTCAAACCAAAATATAAAAAAGAGGGAATAAACGATATTGCTATACACAAGTGCGTGTTATGGTCTTGTTGTTGACACGCATCAAACAGCCCATATCAACCGGAATGGCACTTCTCTCTTCTCTCACTTTTCCACAAAACCATTTCCTCTTCCACCCTAAAAAATTACTCTAACTCAAAATAAACCACAAACGATAAATTGAACACCCGAAATGATCCAACAAAATCATTCCGAACACAATGTAGCATATTCGTAAAATGAAGGAAAAAAAAAAAAACAGAATTCATTCGTGTGTTTTGATTCCATACATGCCAGCATATCCACACAAAAACAACAAAATCTTTCAGTGCTGTGATAATCTGAATGCCAGATGTGCACTTAGGTGTCGGAAATTCGAAGCCAACCAACACCTTTTGTACTTGTAATAATTAACCTCATATGTTTGTTTTAGTCAATAAATTGACCTCGTATTATTCATTAAAATAAACGAGACAGTCCAAAACCCCCACCTATAACGACAATACGTGCACGTTCTCGAGTAAAAACCTTAATTTAGTCTTCAGATTTTCTTCGACAAAAAAAAAAAGAAAAAAAATTAAAAGAGGCTTTGATTTGAATTGTCGCTTTGTCAGCTTTCACTGAAAACTTTTTGAATAATGGTTAATGATTATATATGACCAAAATTTATAAATTTCGTAATTACTTTTTCAAAACGGTAAACTCAGAAGAGAAAAATAAATGTTAAGACGTTAATGTCAAAAGCAGCAAAAATGTGGGGACTAATTCACAAGTTTTTTTTATATATTAAAAAACAAAAAATCAAAAAAAATAAAGAAACAGTTGAGAGAGCTTCAACAACGCAAAAAAGCCGTTTCTATTGCTTCTTTCTTTATTTCTTCTCTTTCTGTGTGTCCCCCTCCTCCTTCTTCGTCCCTTCTTCGATCTCACTGAGTCTTTACCTCTGGAAACAGCTCTCGATCTTTGTTTTCTTTGTTTGTTAATATACCTTAAATTCTTGTTCTGTCTGAATCCATTTTTTTTGTCTGGATTTTAATCGATTTGTTGAATAAAGATGCAAGAATGAGAAGAATAAAGTGTTGATTTTTTTTTTTTTGTTGTTGTTAAAAATTGTCGATGGAGCAGCTTGTGAACTTCATTATTAGACCTCCAAGGTGAAGTTACTTACTTTAGAAATTTGTTTTTTTTTATTAGTTTCTGTTTCTCTTTACTTTGTTGTGGAATTCGTCTTTTGTAGTGTTTAGAATTGGGATTTGTATCAAGTTTAGAGTTTCAGATTTGAATTTTTGTTTTTTTTGGTCAAGGCGTGGTTTTTGTTGATTAGGATTTCCTTGTTTAGGTGAAGCATACAAGATTAAGGCACTTGGATTAGGTTAAATCACTTAAGAAAGTCCTGTTCCTCTTCCATTTCCAATGCAAGATTTTACTTTTTTTTACAATTTGTTACTACTTTTGATTCATCTACATTTGAATTTACTTACTGTGTGTGCAGAGCTGAGTACAATCCGGAACATGATCTCTTGGAACAGGAGTTCATGCTGAAAGGAAGATGGTACCAGAGGAAGGATTTAGAGGTAAATCCTTTTGAGGCTTTAGTCTTTAAACCTTTATACTTAAAATGGAGGTTCTACGTTCTTCAATATAGCTCCATCTATCTGGTAAATAGGTTAAGCATGTAAGGCTTTAGTTTTTGAACCTATATCTTATGAACTACAAGCATGGACATCAAAAGAAAACTCTACTCGGATCTTTGTTGTTGTAACGGTTTCCTAAGTAGGACATCCCAGCAAGTAGATTTGTTATATTTAATGTCTTCAGGATCTCAATGTTTAGTTTGTCTTTTCTTCGCCTAAGGTTATAAGGGGATCTTGTATCTGACAGGTTAAAAACAGCAGGGGAGATACCCTTAAGTGTAGTCATTACATGCCAGTTGAGCGTCCTGAAGATAGGCCTCTACCTTGTGTAATATACTGCCATGGAAACAGGTAAACATATGGTTTAATTTATAGGAATGTGATTTGAGCTGTGATGGTGAAATTCGCTAAACAACCTTTATTGGATGCAATAGCTGTTAAGGACAATATGCCAACCATGCCTTGCAATGGAAGAACATTTGTACTCTAGTTTTCAGTTTTCGTATTTCATTATTGGTCTAATTGATAGTTCAGTGTCCAACCCATTTCCGGTTGTCCAGAGATTCATCTTCCCTACTCATTATTCGCCCTATGATTATTCAGTGGATGTAGAGCTGATGCCAGTGAAGCTGCCATCGTATTACTTCCTTCAAACATCACAATTTTCACGCTGGACTTCTCGGGATCTGGTGTCTCTGGCGGGGACTATGTCACATTGGGATGGAACGAAGTATGTGCTCCTCTGATCTTTTCTTAAAAAAAGATTTCTTTTCTTAAAAAAAGATTTCTTTTCTCCTCATGGAATGTCATGGCTTAAAATGATCTCTATTTGGAGGAAACAAGTTGTCCAAAGTCGATATATCTGCTTGACGATTGATGTTTGTTAGTTAATATTTCTCTCGCTGTTTCTCTATTTTCTCTTACTAATATAAATCAATAAGCCTATGCTACTTGATTTGGTCTGTAGAGGTATCTTACTGTTATCTAGTTCATGTTAGAGTGAAAAAAGGGAAGATCACATGGAATTGTAGTTATCCTTGATTAGGTTTTCGATAATTGTATATTTCTATCAGTCACTGGGTTCGCTAGCCATTATCCTGTCTCCTGAGGTATGAGAGTAGTCACCTCTTTAATTATTGACAAACGTGACGTGGGTGCTTGCAGAAAGATGATCTGAAAGCGGTGGTTGAGTATTTGCGCACAGATGGAAATGTCTCCCTGATTGGCTTATGGGGTCGTTCGATGGGTGCTGTCACAAGGTTCCTTAAAGTCTTTCATTGTTAATTTACTTAATAAGAGCGTTTTCATTTCAAATTTATCAAGTCTTGCACGAAGCTTCAAGTAACTATATGGAGCTTACCATAGGAGTGAATTAACTTATCTTGTGAAACCCTTTTTCTTTATGAGTGAAGAGGAGAATAGTTGTTGAGACAGATATGTTTAATTGATCGGGAATAGCTATAATATATCACACGTCAACCACTGTAACTTAAAAATATGATTGCTACTTTCACTCTCCCTGTCTGCTAGACTAAGGATCATTTGTGTTGCTACATTTATTGTCTAGCTTGATGTATGGAGCCGAGGATCCCTCTATCGCAGCGATGGTTCTAGACAGCCCATTCTCTGACTTAGTCGATTTGATGATGGAACTTGTAGATACATATAAGTTCAGGTTACCGAAGTTTACTGTAAGTAAAAGTAAATTTGTAGCTTCTGTTTCTTGTCGGATTTGTTCTGCCTACTTCATGGTGTTTTATTTAGCTCTTTCAATTTTGTTATTCAGATAAAATTTGCAATACAATATATGCGGAGAGCTGTTCAGAAGAAAGCCAAGTTTGACATAACGGATCTCAACACCATTAAGGTCGTTTCCTCGGGTAGTTTGTCCTTTTTGTCTAGTTAATTATTACTTAGATAATTGACTAATTGATTCAGTAGTAAGCAACAACATTATTTTTTTTTTTGGTTTTGCTCACATTGTTTGGTATAAAAGATTGTTTCTTTAATGAGTAAATGCATCAAACACAAATGTTAGTTGGGGTTTCATCTAGCTCTGTGTTTTTAATTGGTATTTTATGTTTTGTTTCTTCAAAATTTTTATTATTCATGCTGCAGGTAGCAAAGTCTTGTTTTGTTCCAGTTTTGTTTGGGCATGCCATAGACGATGACTTTATTCGCCCTCATCACTCAGAGCGTATATATGAAGAATACGTAGTAAGTTTTTCATGCCTCGTAGACGTTCCTCGTATTTTACTTTCTTATCTCTTGACCATGTAGTCTTTAAACATCTGGATTTTGATTATGCCAGGGAGACAAAAATATGATCAAATTCGAGGGAGACCACAATTCACCACGCCCACAATTCTACTTCGATTCAATAAACATATTTTTCCATAACGTTCTTCAACCTCCAGAGGTGGTTGGGCCAAGATATTTTGACCCGGTGGATGATTATTTTGCCAAGGTAATGAATCTTGCAGCGATGCATCACGCTGTTTAGTTTCTTTTGGAGTGTTCTTGTCTCTTTAGTGAGAAAGGTCAATGATGTTAACTTTTTTATTTTCAGGGCAGTTGGAACACCATGCAAGAACTAAGGTCTCCACCTTCATCAGCACAGAAAAGTAAGTCATGTGAGTTTTTTCTGTGTTTATTCCAGGTTTTATATAAGCATGAGGCGACAACATCTTTTCTCATTGATTTCAGGTTTAGCTGCGGGCAGTACGTCCGATGCAATCAATGAAGTCCGCATGAAAAGACCTATGAGTCGCACAGAGGTTGGTAGTTCGTGAATACGTTCTGCAAGTTTAAGTGTTAGTGCATAATATGGTTTCATCGTTGCATTTTCTATAAACATGGAACCATCAGTTTCCTCTCTAATGTTTGCATCTTTCAATTTTGAAGTGCATATAGCGTCAAAATTAGGAAATCACATCTGATTAATTACAAAGTTGGAATCCTAAAACCATGCAACTGTTCTGGCATGTTACGAAACTATAAGAGTTTGCTTCACTTGCTTCTTTAAAGAAACTATCCACAGATGTATGTGGTATAATTATATGCTTTCTCCATCTCCGTGTTGATGGTCCATTATTACTTCTCTCAGGTTCCTTCGAACGTCCCATCCAATCAATCATCGTCTGAAACCAAGGTATAATATCAGTTTCTATTATTTTTTTTCCCTCTTTATGTTTGTATTTACTGTTCTTGCGGTATGGTTGTGGTCATTGGCCATCGCCTAATGAATTTATTCATGTTTATAATGGATTTTCGATCAACCATAGTAGAGACTCTAGTGCTTGGGTGACCAACTTCTGTACATATAAATTATCGTCCGTGGAAGAGAAACTATGAAACAAACAGAAATGAAGAAGACTCCTGATGTTGCATGATGTTTTATTGCAGGAAAAAGAGAATCACGAAGGCTCCAGTAGTTCATCTTCTGATATGATCAGCTTTGATTTGTCTAATGGGGATCCGTATCCTCATCTTGCGGTAGCTTTAGATGATGATCAATATGTGGAGTTTCACGTAGATGAGTTGGCAGATTTTCCATCTAATGCAGAGGAAGAAGAGAGGGTGAGAATAAAAAAGTTGGATTTGTTTCACCTTTTACTCTTTTAGCGACTTTTCTCGATATTCATTTGTTCACATGTTTTAATGGCCTCAGATGCTGATGGAAGCGGTGATGAAATCACTGAAGGACGTGGAGATCGAAACTCCTCAGAAGCAAGAACCTTCCAAGACCGATACAGAGAACACTGAAGGTAGTGCTGCTGCTTCTACTACAGAACCAGAATCAGCACATCGTAAGAAATATTCTGCTTCCGATCCAACACCAAGTAACCATGATGATGCACCATCTTCTGACGCCAATGGTACATGTAAGACACCGGATTCTCTGCCACGGCCCGTAAATGGTTTTGTTCCTGGTGCTCCACCCAAAATGACTCAGGACATAAATGACGCCATTGATTTATCAGCACGTACGAAGGCAACAGTGACTGTGGTTGGACGTACTAGCACATCAGGAAACGTCTTAGACGGATTATTACGTCGATGGGATCTTAATTTCTTCAAAAGTAGATAATTTCATTTAGTTGTGTGTCTTGGTTTGGGTAAATTAGAAAGGAAAGCTCAAGTGTTTTAAAGGTGTGTAGTTTTGTACACGTTATCTTCTGGTTGTGACTTATATGAATTTTTCATATGATGTGTTTTGGCAAAAAGAAAAAAGAAAAAAAAAATATGTGTCAAAAGGTCTTTTATCTTATATATTGCAATCATCTTACATGTATTTTGCGCACATATCCTGGAAACAGAACGAATGCTGTGGAGGAAGAACATAAGAACATAGACCATCTGATAAACTTGTTAAAGACATTCTATGATGAGCAAAGACAATGAGTGCAAGACAACTCGGGCTTGAGACAAAGTCAATGTCTTACAAAATTTGTTTCCTGTGAGTTCTTAGTCTAACTCAGTAACCGCATTGCTTCTTCAGTGAGTTCATTGATCGTTAAGCCATGGCGTGACATGCCAACCGTGCCGGAGAATATATCAAAGTTCTCAAGCTCAGCCGCGGTCTCAAAGACGGTCTCTAATTCATTCTTCATCCCAAGATTTTGGAAAGTCTCGACCGTCAGATCATTAGTTCTCATCATCTGAATAGTTAGCTCTATTGCAAACCTCCTGATTCTTGGAACTTTTGGCACTGGCTGTTCATATCTCTTGAGGATATTGACTAATGCAATGGCTAGTTCTTCCTCGCTTACTCTCGCTTCCTCGAACATTGTTCTTGATTCTTCAGGACTCATCAACCTGAGAATATGCGGTGCTAATCCCACCATAACTTCTTGATGTTTTTTCTCTTCAGCCATTATTGCCTTAAGAACCTGTTATGACAACAAGATAGCATTTAGTGGTGATGATGCATTAATTCTAATCAATTATCTATATCAAGAATATGAAGACTTACTGTTGCTCCTGCAGATTTAACTTCCTTCAGCTGTTCCCTGAATTGATGAGGATCTGAATATGCACAGAGATTCCGCAAGATTCTCGCTGCATTCAACTGAACCAACGGGTTATTCAACGCCTCAACGAGTCCCTGAAGAACATCGGATCTCAAGATCCGTTGGCAATTGTTTTGACTTCCTTGAGCTAGCATAGCTATAGACTCACCAGCAGAGACTCTCACACCACTAGTTTGATTCTCTGGAATGTCATCGTTCAAGAATATTTGGAGAAGTCCCTTTAAAACCCCTCCCGTGCCTCCAATTTTCTCGGTTGCACCTTCGTCAAGCGCAAGGAAAGTCAAGATCTCTGCAGCAAGCTTTTGCAAACCAGGTCGCTTCTTTCCATGGCGTAATGTTTCCCTAATGTTGCTCACTGTAAAGACTATCCCAGAGATGTCTCTCCTCAAGTTTCTCCCTGTTGCACCCGTCGTTTTCACCAGCTTCCTTAACAGCTTCAAAGACCGTTTCACAGCCAAGATCTTAGGAGACTCTACAGCCGCAACATCTTGATCTTTCAACAGTCTCTTCTCAGCATAAGTGAAGTCAATGATCTTTGAGAGTAACCCTTTTGTTTTCCCAATCTTCCCACAGTTATCATGATCTCGAGCTAGCCTTTTCAATATCAACAAACCAAGATTGTTGAACGTCCATAAGTCGGTTTGACTGATACTATGTTCTCCAATCTCATCCGTGGCTTGACCAGAATCTCTCGTGCTCTCTAAAATAGAAGATATCGACTCAATCGCTCCAGGGATCCCTGCAACTCTCAGAGAGTTTTGCTTCTTACTAGCTAATCTTGAGAGAATCTCTGCAGATGACATTCTCATAACTTCTTGATTCTTGTTTCTCCAATTCAACATCTCAACTAACCTCTCTATGATCTCGAGATTAGTCCCAATCTTCTGCAGAGTATCAACCGAATAGTCTTTGTTTGTTGAGAATCTGTAGAGAATCTCTACTCCAATGAGCTGCTCATCAGGAGAATTTGACACCAGAAGCTCCATGGCGAAAACCACCATATCCATCTTCAATCCGTCGAAGATGCTCCCGTTTAGACATCTCGAGTAAGCATTGTAGAAGAATCTTCTCACCGAATCTGTTCCATAACTCTCGAGACCACATTCTATATTCACTTTCTCAAGAATCTTGAAAACGCTGATCATCCATTCCCAGTAAGCTTTCTCAACAAGAAAGAGAAGAGCCTCGGCGAGGGCAAGAGAGTAGAAGAGAGTTAAAGCAGAGTGAAGATTGGTGCTTCTGGATCCCAAGCCATTGCCTCCATAGTCTTGCCTGATGAGCTTGGTCATGGAGATAACAATGCTGGCGAAAGCTGAGCCAATCTGGAGCCAATAGAAGACTCTACTCACGTTTCTTGAAACAAAAACCCATCCTGTATAAGGCAACATAGGAACATCTGAGCTTGTCCATGTCCTTGTCCGCTCGATCTGCCTCGAAGTCCTTTGTTCTGTTCTTGTTTGCTGAACCGATGATCTATCGTTGTTCCCAGAAATCTGAGCCGCCTGGTAGAATATTCGGATAACTTGTCTGACAAGTAACCGGAAGCTGTTGATTCCAGAGATTGTGTATTTAGACTGATGCTGCAGTTCAAGCTCATGGCTTCTGCTGAAAAGCCGAGCTCCTTCGACAACAAGAATCACAGTAACAAACCAGAAATCTGATGTCTCTAAACTTGCAGCGAAGCCACCAAGAAGAACAACCGTGGCCCACACGAATCCTAAAGATCCCAACCGTGAAGCAATCTGTCGTTACAAGTTGATTAAGAAGACATTCAAATCTCAAATAAATGACTCCTAATTTACAATAAGAAGAAAGAAGAATATTAGAAATTTATTTTAAAAACCTTCTCAAGAACAGCGAGTCGTAAGGCAAAAAGAGTCAGTTTTTTCTCCGGCGCAGGAACTGACAAGTGCGTCGGTCTCCTAGGTTCTGGGGTCAAAGCGTCGTCTGGTCCGAAAATATTTCCTCCAGAAGAACAGACATGCACGACCACATCCGTAGTTTGATCAACCATTTGAGACAAACAGAGAAAGAAGTGTTCTGTTTTTGGTTTTTACGCAGATAATTATAATTATATCTAAAAAAACTATGAAATTGATTTGCTGAAGTAGGGGACTTGCACCATGCACGTCTTTGAGTTCGATCTATTGACTTTTGGAAGACAAGGCGTCCGAACAACAACAACCTTGGACGCACCATTAGTTATAATCTAAATAATAACTTTTCTTAATCTCATTACACTGTACTTAATATATAATATATACCAAATAATTATTGAAATTTTTGTTGACAAAAGGCATTGAACGTTTTAGGTTCGATCAGATCATTGTGAATCTTGTCATGGTTGAGCTGGATATTCCAAATTATATCAGTATATTCATTTTTTGCCTAAAATCATTGATTATTAGTAAATTTAAATAAGTTTTTAATTCAACGATCAAAGTGAGTTATTTTGTTTGGGATCAAATTGCAAACATTGTGATGCACGTCGATTGCAATCTACAAATACATGACGAGGCATGTTCTGACATCAACAGAAAGAGTTAGTCAATTAACTAATTAATGATTATTTGCAACTAATTAAACAAAACTTTGATTATGCAGTATCGTAGTGATGTAGTTATTATATACATTGTTCGAGGAAAACTTATTATGAATCATTTGGCAACTTTATAACCAATTTATCGATTTCGGAGTTACTTGTTACATATTGGAATAGCTATCTAATTACACTATCTCAAATAGCTTGAAGCTTTGCACATATGTCATAATTGGAACGAATTTCCTAAATTTTAATATTGATACATAAAGTTACTTATTCGTTTTTTGAGCAAAAAAAAAAAAAGTTACTTATTCGTTAGTATATTATTCTTTTTTGTTTGTTTGTTGCAATCTGTTATTTATTTCATAACAACAGAATAGTCTTGTATAATAGTTTTTATTCATGCCTTGTACTTAGGACCTTTATAAAAAAAGAAACTTACGATGCCTATTTGCGGGAACAATAGCAATGACATACATGTTTGGTACCAAAAAGTTTGCAAAAACCCTTCTCTTTGGCACCTTTCAACGCAAAATTTCCAGCATTTCCCGTCCTTATCAAGATTATCATCGATGGTTAAAAGATATCGTCCAAGTTGTGGAAACCTTAAGTCGGAGTTTTGGAGAACTTCACGCTAACTTCATAAATACGATCTGTCTTTGTGCTCGATCGTATTTACGAAATGTAACTGGCTAATTCTTGGGAACGCTAAAATACTGTGATTATCTAAAGTTATCAAACACATCCTGCACATAGCTAACTCGATCCAATCTCCATTGCACTTTGATCAACTTAGGATGGAAACTTATGATGAAATATTTTACCAAAAAAAAAACTTATGATGAAATATCCACGAACATCACTTGTTCGTTTGGCTTTGCGGCGGCTAGGTTTCTCACGAAGGTGTCGGTGGCGTCGTATCACTCTGTGACTCTGTCCGTCAGGCTAAGAAATAGGTAAGAACAACTACGATATATTCTGCAAATGTTTTTTAGGGTTTTCTTTTGTTTGTTTACGGAACACGTTTCTACTAAAATAATATGTCGGCTCATGGGTTTAAAATGGACCAATATTTAACACCGGCCCATCAAAGCTAACTCGCCTCTATATAATCTCCTCTCGCTTCTCCGTAATCTGAGGGAAAAAAACATAACAGAAGTTTGTTTGATCGTTCGCAATGGTTTCTCCTTCTGAAACCCTAGTTTCCTCCACCTCTCCAGACTACCTAAACCCTAAGCTTTCAGCTTCTGAGTTCTTGCAAACTTTACTATCAGAGAAGACAATGAGTGTAACAGACAAAGATCAATCCGTGGGAGACGACGAGGATGAGAGCAAAATCCAAGGGAGGCAGCGTCGAAGCCGTTGGGAGTCTCCTAGATCAAAGCGTAAATCAAGATGGGAAGATGATGAGGCGAAACCAATACTAAATCTCCCTGACTTCATGGAGTTTGACCCCGAGGTTCAAAGTTTGAATATTAGGTTACTTGATATCACAAGAATACTACAGTCTTGTTCTCCTTTAGATGATAGACAAGAAGGACAAAGATCACCTTCACCAGAGCCTATATATGATAAAAATGGAGTTAGGATAAACACTAGAGAGTATAGAGCAAAAGAGAAGTTGAATAGAGAAAGACAAGAAATCATCTCCAAGATTATAAACAAGAATCCAGCATTTAAACCACCTGCTGATTATAGACCACCTAAGCTACAAAAGAAGCTTTACATCCCGAAGAATGAGTTTCCAGGTTATAGTTTTATCGGTCTTATTATTGGACCAAGGGGTAATACTCAGAAGAGGATGCAAAAGGAAACAGGTGCTAAGATTGTGATTCGTGGTAAAGGTTCTGCGAAAGAAGGTAGGCAACAGCAGAAGAAGTATGATCCTTCTGATGATGAGGAGTTGCATGTTTTAGTTGAGGCTCAGACTCAGGAGTCTCTTGACGCTGCTGTTGGTATGGTTGAGAAGCTTTTGAAGCCTGTTGATGAGGGGTTGAATGAACACAAGAGGCAACAGCTTAGGGAGCTTGCTACTTTGAATGGAACTATTAGGGATGAAGAGTTTTGTAGAAAGTGTGGTGAGGCTGGACATAGACAGTACGCGTGTCCTTCTAGTGTGTCTACGTTTAAAAGTGATGTTCTTTGTAAGATTTGTGGTGATGGTGGACATCCTACTATTGATTGTCCGGTGAAGGGTACTACTGGGAACAAAATGGAAGATGAATATCAGAACTTTTTGGCTGAGGTAGGAGGAAGTGTCCCTGAAGCTTCTCTTAAACTGAGTACTCTTGGTCCGGGATGTCCAAGAAGTAATCCTCCATGGACTAACAAAGCTGGCTTAGGGTCAAATCAGACCAAACCCTCCAAAGAATATGACGAAACGAATCTGTACATTGGCTTCTTACCTCCGAGGCTTGACGATGATGGTTTGGTTAATTTGTTTTCACCTTTTGGTGAAATTGTGATGGCAAAGGTAATCAAGGAACATGTGTCTGGTATGAGCAGATGCTATGGTTTCGTGAAGTACGCTGATGTCCATATGGCTAATAATGCTGTAGAGACAATGAATGGGTATAGGTTAGAAGGTAAAACACTTGCTGTAAGGATTGCAGGTAAAGAGCCACCGCCTACTGCACCTCAACCACCAACTCAAGCTTATCCTCCGCCGGTAAGCTATTCAACAGCTCCAGTTCATTGGGGTCCTCCTTCGTATTCTCCATATGCACCACCACATCCCCCTGTTTCTTACTATCCAGTCCCTGGTCAACCTATGTCTCCGTATGGAATGCACTACCCACCACCTCCTCCTCCTCCTCATGTGACACAAGATTCTTCACCTGTCGCTGCTTCTCAAAGCCCATCTTCTAGTGAAAGCCAGCAAAGCTTCCCACCAGGGGTACAAGCAGACAATGGTTCCCCTGCTTCATCTGTGCCACAAAATGTCTATGTTAGCTCAGTTACAGGTTTGCCTAGACAGCCTCCTTATATCAGTTATCCATCTTATTACAATGCTGTTCCACCTCAACCACCAGCCTCGTCTACTAATCATTCCAGAAGCATGGCATGGTCCAACTCTCCTCCTGTGTCAACATCTGATCACTCACAAAGTCTAGGTAATGCACCTTGGGCACATAACTCACAAAGTCTAGGTAATGCCGTTCACAGAGCATGTCGAACGAAAATTGTGCTCCCAGGCCTCCAGTACAGCCACCTGCACAGAATTCAGCCGCTGTTGCAGATTCTGAGTATGAGAAGTTCATGGCTGAGCTGATGTAGCGTGTATGTTCTGAGGAGAAACTCCTTCAGAGAGAGGTAAGATGCCCTCATTTGATGTTTTGTTTGTTCTTCCCAAAGCTTTCGCACATATATGAAAATATATTTTCCCAACATCATTTTGTAAACTAGCAGTTGCAGGAAGAACCAAGTACAGCATGTTGTGTAATACTTCCGTTTTCTTAGTTAACAATTTTCTTGAAAGTCTTTTTGCTTATATATATGTTCCTTTTTTTACATATTTCTCTGTTCCTAGTTTTGTCACATGATAACTAATTTATGTAGCTCATTATACTGGTCACCAATGCGTTTGTGAGTAATCCCATAGCTAAAGGAGCATCTGTCCTGGTA
This sequence comes from Sisymbrium altissimum, assembly GCA_900406495.1. Classification (NCBI taxonomy): domain Eukaryota; kingdom Viridiplantae; phylum Streptophyta; class Magnoliopsida; order Brassicales; family Brassicaceae; genus Sisymbrium; species Sisymbrium altissimum. The sequence goes on from OVBI01001814.1 coordinate 15,252, forward strand.
TCAGATCTTAAAACATAAAATTAGGAAGTTGGAATATTTATCACTCGATCCTTTTTTATACTCTGACAGACGAGACGACTCCACAGAAACCGCCTTCTGAACCAGCAGCTTCCTTCCTAGCTTTCAATCTTTTAACGCTTCTTACAACTTCAAGATTCTGTATCATCAAGTTGCATCATATTGAGAGAAGTCAGAGAAAAATATTGAATTGTGACATAGAGCTAAATAAAACATATTGGACTTGAATTGTAACTACAGTTATTATACAGGTATGTTTATAATTACAAATTGGACTAATTCGATGGCAAAGATTTATAAGACACTCCCTCCTACGTACTCCTGTCACATGATTGATGCCGAACAAGCCCAAGATTGTTTAATGAGAGTTTTTGGGTTACCTAAAAAACGTGTGACAAACTAGCAAGACAATGAATACTGCATTCTCGTTGTTCCTTTAGAAAGTCCTCATTCATCGCCATGGAAATTTCTGGAACATAAACTCCCTAGTTTCTTGATAAGTCTTCCCATCTTCTTCATCTGCAGAAACAATCCAAGTAGATTCTTATAGACATAGTGGCTTCCGGTATATCCTGAAAAAGAACTACGAGATATTTAATAATTATCTTTGTAATTTGGTGCCAAATGCTTACCACCCCTACTTTCTTCATGCTAATCTTTCTCTCTATAGTGCTATCTCCATACTCTTGAATGTGTTCACACTCATGGCCTCCCAAGTAATCATTGTTGGTTTTGTTTCCTCCACAATCATTTGGAAGAATATTTGGATTACAAGGTAGGTTACCCAAGGATTGACCGTTGTCGAGAAGTTGTATGCCGCATCCTTTTATTTGAAAGAACAAATAGTCTTTACGAATAAGACGAAATTGTATATCCACGTGATCGTAGTTAAGGTGATCAGCTAGAAGAGTGTTGTCTCCGTTTAGAGGGAAACAACAGTCGAATATAATAACTAGATGGCCTCCCAAGTTCCGTATTAAGAATTCTCGTGGCAAATCGACATATTCAAAGTGGTTCCCAGATATGTCTATGAACCGAAAACATACCTGGATTGTGAATATAAAAGTTCTTAAGTTAAGAGCTTTCACATCACACAAGGCGCAAGCCTTAAATCTGAGGACTGGTTGGGAGGGAAAGATGTGAGGTAGAGGGATATTGGTGAGAGAAGTTCCAGTAGTACGGTGAGTGAAATATGAAGGTACTTCTTCACCTGATAGTATCACTTTCATGAAAACTGTTTGTTGTTGAAGTAAACCTTTGGGATCAAAGTTTAAGCAGTTGATGAAATTGAGCGTGACCATTGAGATATAATCCTTTGGAAGAGAAGGGGAAGGCTCATCAAGGAGTCTAGAGTGAATATTGTCTGTTGTCATTGCCACACCAGTTGGACTCTCATCCCAGCTAGCTTCAGTCAATGCCCCACAGTTTGAAAAGTCACCCCGCCTAAAATGTTTCAGTTTCAAAATGTTTAGGGATACACGTCGTAACTTGTCACATCCACTCATTTTTAGGTCACGCAGCCTAGAGAAGTTCTCAATCCACCAAGGAACCTCTTCTAAGGCTGTCCAACTTAGATCGAGCGTATAGATATCTCTTAAGTTATTAGGAAAGCTCCTTAACCGTGAGCATCCACTGAGATGTAGCTTTTCGAGTGATTGGAGGTTTATGCCGGTTGGAAGAGTCTCCAGATTTGTGCAGTCTGTAATGCTCAAATACTCAAGTTTATTGAGATTCTGAAATGAAGAAGGAAGCTCCAACAAGTTTGGGATATTCGAGAGAAACAAGGTCGTCATGTGATGTGTAAACTGCTGAAACCGTCAACATAACATTTTTCACCAATAATACATTAGTTAGTAAATTTAGAAGAAAGAAATGAAGTGATCTAGTTATAAAACTGTTATAAGTTGCAAATTTTTCCTTTTCTCTTTGACATATGTATAAATTCGTCCTACGCTCATAACAATATACATATACATACCTGCTGCACCTCGAGACGCAAAGTAGAAGAAGGGAATTCTTCAATGGCTGTTGTTTGCGTTAGATGTTGCTCTGAGAATTCAGGAAAACTCCTCAACCGTGAGCATTGACTGAGATCGAGGTAGAGGAGAGATTTGAGATAAATGCCGGTTGGAATAGTCTTCAAATTTTGGCATGACTCCATTTTCAAATCCCTTAGTTTTTTGAGATTTCGAATAGAGGAAGGAAGCTTCAATAATCTTGAGCAATACGCAAGGGAAAGTCTCTCGAGATTTGTGGCCTTTGAAAGATCTGGGACTTCTTTCAGGTTTTTAGATCCAAACAAATCCATTTCCTTGAGACATGTAAGCAACTGTACCCAACAACAAAGTAAAAGGACACATAAGGTGATTACTAAATAACATAACCACTATTCACAAAACTTACCACAACTCCTTCCCACAGCTTTTTGAGCTTGCTATGCCGCATTTCAAGCTTGACGAGGTTTTCAGGACGAAACTTAGAAGGCATACATCTCATCGGATATCCATCCCAACGCAACAACTTTAGTTTTGGGGGCAAATAGTTTACACATCTTTTGCTTAACTCCAATCTCTTTGTCCTTCCGGAAATTAGTAGGAAACGTAGATTACACATCTCTTTAAAAGCACTCTCATGTACATGTAGTTCATTAACCTCATCCATATTTAATGCTATACCCAAAACGCTTTTAGTACCCTGAAATTATAAGATCAATATAACGGAGACAACACCAATTAGCTCAATAGTCAAATGACAAGTGTGAGATTTACGAAACGAAAGAAAAAAAAAACTTACAGTGTTGTTTTCAAGTACATGGCAAATCTCCTTCGAATCCATAAGGAATTCCCGCTCACCAGGCTCACTGGACTGTGAACGGACAATCTCTTTACCCATTTTTTGTAGCAAAGAGTGCATCACCACTATATTCCAACTTTCATGGATAAGTGATTTATCACCAGACTCATCGACTTGTGCACGGACAATCTCTTTACCTTTTTCTTGTAGCAAAGAGTGCATCTCCACCGTATGCTTTCTTACAAGAGACTTATCAATTAGGTTTTTCAACCCGATATTAACATCCAAGTTACTATCTGCTAGTAGCAGTTTGATGTCATCGACTTCTTCACCATTGAAAAGACAAGCAATGTGACGAAATATTGCTTCATCTTTCTTGTTGTTTAACCCGTCGTAGCTGACTCTAAGTGTTCTCTCAATCTTTCCATCCAAGCAGTTTCGAAGCCTCGGCAGCATATCCAGCCAGTCTTCTTTGTCCCTACCCCGTAAATTAGAACCCAAAACCTCAAGACCCAACGGAAGTTTACCAGCACGCCATACAACTTCAGAAGCAAACTTCGTAAAACCATCAGGTGGATAATTCTTTCTGAAAGCAGATCGACAAAACATCTTAAGAGCGAGCTCATGAGACGGAAGAGAGACCTCATAAATGTGGTCAATCCCATGTGCCCTTAAAAAATGCTTATCTTTGGTTACCACAATGATTCTACTCCCACTTCCAAACCATTGAGTTTTTCCCGCTAAGGCTTCTAGCACGTCTTGATCATCCAAATCATCAATAATGATAAGAGCTTTTCTGTGCCTTAGCATCTTTTCCACTGCACCTATTTGATCTATCTTTATATCACTCTTGTCTAAAACTTCAGCCAGAAAAGTTCGTTGCAAGTGCAACTTCATGTTATAGTCACCTACATTAGCTCCTCTATAAACTTCCATAGTCTTGGATATGAAAACCTTATCTATGAAAACACTACTTTGGAACTGACGTGACAGTCGACTGTATAAAGCTCTTGCAATCGTAGTCTTGCCGATACCGGAGGATCCCCATATCCCAACCATCCTCACTTCCTCGGATTCCAAGTGCAACAATAAACTCATGGCTCTGATATGATCTTCAATTCCAACATAGTCCTCAAACTCATCTGATGTGTTTAAATTCAGTTTACCTAAAACATCATTGGCGATTTCATCGATCATCCTTGCTTCGTTAGCACTAATAATGGCAACAAAAAAACATTCAATTTCACAATTCATAAGAACTTTGAAAAAGAAAAACCATCACAAATCATAAACTCATACCAGGTGACACTATGATATCCAAGAATATTAGCTACATCAGTCAAAGCTCCTCTCCAAAGAATTATCTGGTCCTCTGTTTTGTTTTGGCATGTGTTCTCAAAGATCTTCCCAAAGTCTCCTGTCTGTTTCCTCACGTGAGAAGGATCTAAACCGTAGAAAACCGGTATCACCATCTGACCACACTCTTCCTTGCACTTGACAATCTCAAGCAACTCATTTAGACACCAGCTTGAAGAGGCGTACTTCTTGGAGAAAATGACCACTGCAATCCTTGAATCTTTAATCGCCTGTCTAAGCTCGGGATCCAGCGATCGGCTTCTCTCGATATCGTTGTCTTTGAAAGCAATGATAAGTTTCCGATCTAACTCCTTTAGAAATTGGCTGAGGAATGTCTTGCGGACATCTTCTCCACTGAAGCTCGGAAAAACGTCGTATGACCAAGTGCGAGAAGAGGATGAAGAAGAAGACGAATCCATAAAGAATTTCCTCGTTAAGAGGTTGAAGAATTGTTATGAAACCCAACGAACTGCACATATAATATCATAGTGATACCTAGCAACTGCATCATTTTACTGTATGTTTCTCAGACTTTGCTGATGCAACTTGGTGGAAGTTTCCTGTTTTGCTCTGGTTATTGACTTAATCACCACCACACAACTCACATCCATATTACTGTATAGAGTTTCTCATACCACAAAGTCAAAGTTTGTAACTTTCTCTGGTTAAGATTGAGACTTGTCAAATCTAGTTAAGACGTAATCCTGCTTTAATATGTTTTTACTGCAATTGTTTATTAATAACGTGAGTTTAGTCCCGTACACAAAAACACAAATTTTCTACTACTAGATGATGTTCAGTACTTTCTAAAGCTTGATTGGGACCAAACAGACGCTAAACACTATGATTGGAAATGGTTCTCAATTTTCCATTTCCAATTTGATGTATTAAACTTATAACCAGTCTACGCAAAAGGAATTTGATAACATAAAGCATATTCACATAATGTTTTTATACCGATGGAAGAAGCAAATTCACATAATGAGAGGAATAAGAAAATAGTAACATTACAAGCAGCAAAGATAGTTTCATTCATGAAAAAAAAAGCTAAAAACAGAAACGATTCTTGCTTATTTCGAAAGATAAAGATTTTGTTTTGTTTTTTTTTCTCTAGAAACTTCTACAACATCTTCTACCGAGGCTGATAGATATGATGGTTCCGGCGACAAAAGAAGTTTGGATTCATGTACTTGCTCATCTTCTTCTGGTTATTATACTTTGGAGAACAAGACACATTTGTTCTGTAAACCTTTCCTTTAGTAGTAGACTCCACCATACTCAGAAGCAACTTCAAGTACTTTCCAACATCTGTTTCTGGCAGACAAAAACATTTGTCAAAAAGTACACGTGTCCTAAAGTCATAATAATATCTTCCGACAAGTAAAGTGTATGATCGTTTACCACTCATAGTAGATCTACCGATCTCAGCTTCACCGGAGGACGACATGATAAGCTCCTCGAACTCTTCCTCCATATCTGAGAACTCGCCGTCGCCATACTCCGAGTTAGTGAGCCAGAAGTCCCGGAACCACTTGGAAGTCGTCACCAGCTCCCACCACTTGGGAGAGAAATCTTCAACCTCACGGAATCCAATCGGATCGAACACTGGCGCGTTTGGATTCAGTGTTGATACTCTCTGATCTACCATCGTCGACATGTTCTTCCACCTCCGATCACACTAACACAAAGCTCAGAATAACATCAGAATCTAGAACACTTGAGTCGAGTGAAAAGTAATGAAATAGAGAATCAGAGTTTGTATATACCTCACGAGTTAAACTGAATCTTCAGAGTGAGTTACACTGGAAAACACAGTCTTTTGTAATAATGAGAGTTAGGAAGGTTTGGCACGTTTTTTAAAGAAGAGAAAATGGTCGGTAAACAGGTAAAAGTTACCGGCACGTGTGAACGAGAGGATGGTGATCGGACGGTTATGGATGTTAAGAGGGTGATCTGACGGTGTCGATACGAGTAATAATTGGATGTACGCTCCGTTGGTTTACTGGATAAGATATTTCTTTTTGTTATTTTAGTTTTGGATAAACGAAAAATATTTTTTTTTTGCTTCTAAGCAGGAAATTTCTAGAACATAGGCCAAAAGCCCAAAGCCCAAAACCAAATAGAGCAAAGATTATAAAGTTTTAATTGATTACGATTTAATTCGATTGAATCTGGTTAAGGTTACTTCCGGGTTCATCCGATTTAGTTTGACGCTAACCAAATATGGTTTGATTTAATTTAACCAATTGTTAATCAGATCATGAGATTTTAATACAATAGTATTTTTTTTATTAATTTAACGGCTAACACAAATTACACAATGCAATTAATATATCATAATAAAGTTAACTCATTATACATTGCAGCCACATGATAATTCGGTAGCGCTGGGGGTCTTTTTAAAACATTCTCCGCCAGAAAAATGTAATTCTTTGCATTTGTTATGGCAGTCTGGAATTTTTGAGCAAAGACCTACAACAAACAATCCATGTCTTTGTGAATCGTCAGCATCTGCAGCTCCTGAGATATTTACAAAACTTGAATCAGTTATTCAAAAAATAAAAAATAAAATAAAGAACATATGGATATATTATGTAGTTTTAAATTGACAAAAAAAAAAGGATTTTCTTTGGTTTCATACTTGGGATCAAGAGAACAATTAGACACAAGAACACAAAAAGAAAACATCTGCTTGATGATGAAGCCATGTGTAATTAGTTTTTTTTTTTCTTTTTGTTTTTCGATTTTGCGATTGAAAAATATTTATTGGTGCAAAACCCTTGAGTGTATTTATATTTTTAATTTTCTTTTTTTGGTCAACACTCAACCGATTTAATTCTTCATATACAGGTTTAAACATAAATTCATGTATATTGACATTTGGTCAACCTTTAAATTAAGAGGAAACCCAACAAATATTTATATGGAAGCTATCTAATTATAGTATTATACAATTTGTGTCCTTTGACTAAAAGACTTTTGACGATTATCTTTCTTTATCGTCTATGCTATAAATTAGATGATTAGGTTCTAGTAAACATAGCCTTCTAGAAAAATCGCATTCATCTTTCTTCTTCTGGAGACTTTTCTAAAAATAAGTTTTGAGAATATAACTTAAGAAATTCTAAATTCGCAGATTTTATTTGGAATGTAGCAAACAGTCTCGCATATGGTTGTCTCTTGATATTCAAAAATCACACATTAGAGTATTACAAGATATTTTCTGTGTATAACATGTGTTTATGGCCATCACCTAATAAATATAAAATGGAGTCATATTTAGGAGGATGAAGTTCAATGTATATACTCCAAATTCACTTATGATTAACTGGTGCAAGTTTAAGACCAAAATGACCATAATAGAAAACTTCATACTATGAGAAAACAAAGTTGGATACTACATGTTGTCTTGATTTAGATAAAAATTAGGATGGTTCAAGATAAAGATATTATGTTCACTTCTTAACCGCTGACATATATTAACAATGAGTGATTTAAAGCTGACATATGATAATATTTTAGATCCAATTAGTTTTCAATTTTACTTTCAAAAAGTTTGTCTTTCTACTCTATATTTCAGTATAATCTATCAAATCTGCATATGTTTAGAGTAATATCTATTAATTTGAGGGATTGTTTGAACCATTTTCTATAAGTTTAATGGCCTGAGTAAAAATTGAACATGTGTGAAGAAAAATGAGTCTTTGAACTCTTAAGAAAACTCTTAAGAAAACATGCTAATTAAGCATGCTCATTTGTTCAGAGAAGTAATTGCTCATTCGTTAATAGCCGTTCATTTTTTTCTAAAATCAGTTTTAAGATTTTATTTTATATTCATTTGTTATCAATATTTTTTTTTAATTTACAATTTTTTATATAATTTTATTATTGCAGTTTTTAGTCTGAAGTTTCACAGTTTTACATCATATATACATAAAATTTGTATGGAAATAAGATAACTAAACATAATTTAATTATTTGTTAAAATGATGCATGGATAGATTTAAAAAATTATTGATTCTCAAATATATATGGTTCATATTATTTTAGTATATGGGCTTTCTTTTCCATTTTTTTTTTGTTTTCTTTGTCAAAAACTCTATATTATTAAAAGTGATCGATTCTAAGAAGTTAGTCTTAGGGCTTAATCACCCTGGAAAAAATTGGTCTACACAGGAAAATATTTGACAAAGAACACGAGCACTTTTAGACGGTCTGTTCGGGAGTTCAAAGAATGAGATGTAAAACATAAAGAAAAATACATAAACGTATAACGTAGACGATAAAATTCTTCTAATTCTAACGTTAAAGCAGGTCATTCTTCTTTTTCATTGATTATCTTCACCAACTATTGACAATCTAATTCAAAAGATATTGACACAAAGTTGAGTCGAAGTGAGGCTTGCATAACCCATAGCAAAACAACAAATTCTGCATGAAGTAGAGATAAAAACCCGTTTGTAGCAGAAGAGCCATAGGCCAAACCCCCATTCTCAGATTCAAAAATAAGTCCACTCCCACAAAGCTCATCATCTTTGTGCCACGGGGCATCAAACTGACAGCGAGATCCTTTGATACTATTTTCAGTTACCTAGTTTAGGTTCCAAGTGTGTACATCTTCTTCCACTACTTCTATATAACTTGGGTAAGTCTCCAAAATTTATGTTTTCTGAATCGCAATTTGGAGAGATTCTAGGGGGAGGAGGATATTGCTTTAGCATTAAAGGTCTTGTCAATTCCGAACTTTCCAAATGTACCAGAGAATCCACGGGATATTGACCGCTATCAATTCATTGGTATCTCCTTCTTTTATTCTTCAAGAAAGTGATCGATATTACTGTAAAACGAGCTATATAGAAAAATTCCCGAAATAATGATCGCATGGTAGTGCCCAAATCTGTAATGAGGGAGAGAATTTAAACAGTAAGTGATTAATGGTTTCCTCTTCCGTTCCATATCTCGAGCAAACTCGGTTAGACCTACAGTGACAATCTGCCAAGCGTCTACACACTAAGATACAATTTGACCAGACTTGCCATAAAAAATGTCTAGTTTCCTCATTGTTTTTAAAGATCACATTTTTCTCTTTAAGATTGTGGTACTTGGCTCCACTAACATTGTCACTTTCACCGTCTTATAACTGAGCAGATAGTTCGTATCCCGATTTGATAGAGTAAAGTCCAGATTTTGTCAAATTTCAGCAATACCTATCTGATTTCATGACACTATATGCTCGTAGACTCCAGATTAAGAGGATTTTCCCTGGGTCTAGTAATTATTGAATGCCTTCTAATTTCGATTCTCTTATGTGAAAATTTAGTAGCTCATTTACTTTTAGAGTGGGATCCTTAAAGAATCTGTTGTCTTTGGCTGGTCTTGTCGGGTCTTCCGAGATTCATTGGTCAATTCATATAAAGTATTATAGCATAAATCTATTGATTTACGTAATCCAGCTTTCAAAAATCTTTTGCTGCTATTAAATTTTTCCACCTATAAAAAGGGAAATTTGTAAACTCAACATATATCAGATTTGACCAACGGTTGTATCTTCGTTTGAGAACATGTGCCACTAGCAAAACAAATACATCATTATATAGATCTTTTGAAACAAATACCTATGATTTTAGTTAAGGAAAACTAATTAGAAAAAAAAATTATTAATGTCTGATAAATTGAATTTCAAACAATTAATGGAAAATCTACAAACAAATTAGTGGCAGTGAATTTTGTTTCTGTTGTCAAAAACAGAACAAAAAAAAAATTATCAAACAAAACTATTTCCTTTAACGCTGAAAAGCTGATGAGAAATAGGAATCAAAACCTAAAAAGTCTTCTTCAGTCTCTATATGAAAGGAACTAAAAGTAACCGAAATCAATTAAACTCTTCCACGAATTCTCTCTTGTTTTCATCAATTGAGCTTTTTCTGTTCACTCGAATTCTCAGTTCTCTTTCTCTAAGAAAAATCAAATGGAGACTAACTAAAAGAACGAGTGATGATGACAATTGACAAACAGAAAATGATCTCATCATTCATGGAGATCAATGGTGGTCAACCCGAGGAAACGGCCATAGAGTTCTTAGAGGATAAATATTGGAATCTTGAAGAAGCCATTGACCTTTTTTGGCGCTGATACAGATATTCACAACTCATTGGCGGACTATTGGAATGGTTATCAAGAAGAAGAAGAAGATCAAATACCTCTTCATTTACCTTTGCTTAGGGATGCTCTCTCTTCCGTGTATCAAACTCCGGTCGATCGATGTATATCCTGAAGCGATCTGGAATTCGAAACCTGAACAGTCGAGCAGACTGTCTTCTTTGTACTGTCCTCCTTGGAAACTTCTTTTCCAAGGTCTGTTTGATGACGCCAAGACAACTTCTTCTAGTGAATCTCCAACCCACATACCAAGTTTGCTTCTATGAAGCACCTATGGTTTTTAGTGAATCTCCAACCCACAACCAAGTTTACTTCTCATACACATAACCGAGATTTATGGTCTAACGAAGTCGTTTCTCAAGCCATCGAGACTAGCTTTACCTTATTGCAAGTCTATAATAATACCACTGAAGTACGAAAACTCTCTACTTTCTACAAGATCGAATCTGCTCCTCATGTGGTGATCCTCATCGATCCAATCACTGGTCAGAAGATGCATTCGTGGCGCAGCGAGACTGAGGCTCAGAGTTTTGTCGAGGATTTGATGGAATACATTGACTGTGGTCCTCGTAAAGATATAACTTCTTTGACAAGAAACAAACGGATAAGAAACAGAGAAGATTAGTTTTGAATGCAACCACACTAGTGATGATCAAGACATCGATACTTTCTGGGATTACGACTCTGAAGAGTCTTCAAAAGACAGGGTTTTGTATTTCCCTCAAAAAGTGGAGGAGAATCAAAAGGAGACAGAAGAATATGAAGAGTTTAAAGAAGGAAAGGACGAGAAGACTTGTTTAGAGTTTCAAGTTTTGAAAGAAGAGCCAAAAGGAGACTGACTCGATCATCTCAGTTACTTGAGAGTCTTTTTGTTTTTTGTTTTTTGTTTAGTCCGATTCTGTTGCTGTTTTGTATTGATTTCTATTTTCTGTATGTTACTTTGTAAAATCAGAATGTACCCTAATCGTGGAAACTTGGGTCTAATAGTCTTAATCTTTAAATTTCATATTTATCCATTTTCATCCAATTTCATATATATTCAGTAATTTTTCATTCAATTTCAAGTTCAGCATGCAATGGTGAAAGATTACTTCGTATGTTCTTAACCCCCAAAAAAAATCCTAAACAAAAATCCATACTAAATAATGAATTCCAAAAAGATTAGAGTCAGTTATTGGATTTTTCTCTTTTTATGGTTTTCTTCAAGTGGTTTTTTTATTAAAATCATCATAGTATCTATAAAAAAAATCAAATATTATATAATTATTAGAAAATTACTGTTATAATATAAATTTTTATTGAAAAAATATAAAGTATATCTCAAATTCTTTCTTTTAATTATCCAAAAATAAATACCGCCAAAAAAATCAACAAACCTAAATTTTCTCAATGATGTTGAGGAAAAAAAAAAAACTAGATAATAGATATGAGAATTATCTCTTATTAACCTTTTTTGCACACGGTTTTCTTTTCCAAATTAGCAAAGTATTTGTAAAAAATAATATAATCTAAGCGTTATTTAAAAAAAAAAAGTTATTGTTATTAATTAAGAACTTTTAAATTGGAAAGTATATTCCAAATTATTTTAAAACATTACAAAAAATTACCCAAAAAAGGAAATATGTATTAAAGAAAAATGAAAAGGAAATTTCCTCTTTCGCTGAACAAAACAAATAAGGAAAAGGAAAAGGAAACTAAATCTATAAAGGTCGGCTGGCTATAAATAAACAGAGAACCAAACCTAAGAGAAATCCCTTTAACTCTCTCACGATTTTTTGCTCTTCTTCATCAACTAAAGCTCTTTCTTGCTCAGAAAACAACAACAATGGAGAGTGCAACAATGAGTGACAACCAAAAGAAACTAATCTCATCATTCATCGAGAT
>OVBI01001815.1:0-27988 GCA_900406495.1 Sisymbrium altissimum
CCTTTCAGTTCAGATTAAGTATTAATCACAACCTAGATGAAGAACTAGTGTTTAGAATCCTTAATTAACAAATCAACTTAGTAATCCATGAAATCCCTAATGAGAAACCCTAAACCTAACTAGCAAACTACTCAGACATGGAGATTGAAACAATAAACATGATTGAATAGAATTGCATAAAAGAAATAAGAATAGAATTAATGGAGTTCTGAATCTTCTCTGAAGGAGTCTGAATTCTTCTCTCCAAAAGCTCTCTCTAGAATAATGATAAGATAAAAGATAGGTCTAAATAATGACCTGAAAAACCTAAATATAGTTTAAAATCCGAAAGGAACTTATTTGCAAATAATGAAAACTTATGGGGCAAAACTTTATTTTCTCTAAACTTGTCAAAAAGCATGAGAATCTGTGGACGCATCGGGTGCCGATCGGCACACAGGGTGGGTGGCGATCGGCACCATCTCTGAACATTGATTCCGACTTCATCTCTTCTGCTACTAAGTTCCAATTGCTCCCAAATGCTCCAATATCTCCAATTAAGCTCCAAACGTACCTAAACCTGCAAAAGACTCTAAAAGACTCCNTAAAGACACTAAAAATACTCTATATATACGACTTATATCATGATTAAAAACCATAAAAACCATGATATATCATATATTCAAAAACATTATTCACAAATTATCTTACAAATATTAAAAAAAAATTATAAGACATAAAAATACTATTGAATTTTTATTTATATAAAGTTTAATCTCTTAAAATTACTAATAAACAATATCATGACAATTAGCAATATGATCTTTAAAGATTTTGACATATGCCATCAGACTAATAATTTGTATATATATATAGATAAATAAAAGAAATGAAATCTTAATTTTCAAAAAATATATATTGTTTTTCTACAGATTATAGAAATTTATTTTCTTAAATAAATCTTTAAAAGGAAAGGAACGTCTATTTTTTCTTTATAAATATGAAAATTTTAAAAGTCATTTTCCTTTTAAAAAAATCTCAAAAAAGTATTACAAATATTATTATAAAAGAAATTATCATAAATATTTTAAGAGATTAATTATACTTTAATAGAAAAATTTAATATAAATATTCTTTTAGTTGTAAAAAATCTCTTCCAAATGCCTTAGAGATATCCAATTTCAAAATCATATAGTTCTCATAGAGGCTTTTTCGTATATAAGAGTACTTAGGGCACGTGCATTAGTGAGAAATTCAGAGTTTCTGACAAAAAAAAAATTATTGTTTTAATATAATTAGAATACAGTATTTGATTAAATCAGAATATTTTTAAAAATTTTGAATCATTCAGAATATTTTTAAAAATTTTGAATCATTAGAAATATGATAAGTGTCTACAGAGTTTAAAGAGTTTCTCAAATGAGACACTATTGCATCTCTCTCTCCTATTTTTAATTTCTTTTTCAATTTTTTTTAGTGGTTGAAAAACTTATGAAGAAACCTTTATTGCATATGGTCTTAGTAGGAAGTAAACACATTATCCATTATAAGTCTACCAAGGATAAATGTTACAGTCAACCACGACTTTAATCTATCTTATAATATCTTCAACACAATCTTATACATAAATATTAGTGAAGCAAATATTAATATGAACTTCTTTTTTGGTTCGATAACTGGTCTGAGTTCGGTTGTCTCCATGATGGTTATATCGATATGGGGATCAAGGAGAATGCATCAGTTGAAGAAGTCTTGCTTATGCATAGAAAAAGAAGACACAGAACATTGATCTTGAATGATCTGGAAAAGACCATTGTAAAGAAAAAAAAACAGAACGAGATGCAGAACAAGAGTATATAGCTCTATAGAGTCAAAAGCACAATGATTACAAGGCAAGATTCAATTCAAAGAATACATGGAATAAAGTTCGTCATGAACATAAAAAAAAAAAAAAAAAAAAANGAACATGTAAATCAGCAGTGGGCTAAGTGTATTTGGTTCCAAGCCCGTCCCTGTTGTAAAGCAGGTAAAGCATTAGCTTAAGACCACATTTTATAACAAAAAAAATTGGGCCATATTTATCAAAGGGTATATAGCTTAAATGGTCAAGTAGGTTTTTTTCTTTTTCATCCGAGATCTTATAACAAACTTTTTTCTTTCTTTTAAATTAGAGCCCAATTTGTTTTTTTTTTTTTTTTTTAAGTACAGCCCACCAGGCCACCACCCCCCCCACGTAACTTATCCATTTTATTACCAATTTATGTTTCCTTTTTCTGTATTAAACAAATTTCCTTTTTTTTTAGCTTTTAACATGTGATTGAAAAGGAAATATAACTCTGTTTTTATTTTGTTATAAAAACAAAGTCTTGTTTCCCATCTTCACTAAATCATGCAAAGTTTTAAATTTTAACCCCAAAATTTCGACTCTAGATCATTCTTTACTTTTTATTGATTTGCATCTACATCTAATTTAATAATTGGATTTAGATTTTTATTTTGACAATTTGGGTATTTCTCAAATTCAAAATTCTCTATTTCTTATTATTGTCTTCTTCTTCTTTACCTGGTAGGGTTAGATTTCGAGATGCCTCCAGTAAGCACTAGAAAACATGTTTCTGGATCAGTTAAAAGGATGCAAAAAACAAAAGTGATGAGTTTATCAAATCTCAGGCCAATTCTATGCTTAAGTTTGTTACAAAATCTGGAACTTCTAAGAATGATGTGGCTATTGGGGATGAGATCAACGAGAATGATGCTTCTAAGAATGGTGATAAAAAGATGCACACAGATGAGCAACAGGAAAACGTTGATGGAGTTGAGCATATAGAAGAGATTAGAGAAAGTAATTTATGTGAGGAAAAGGAAAAAATTGATAGAGTTGAATATACAGAAGAGATTAGAAAAAAGAATCTCAGAGCTATCAATGACAAGCATGAAAATTGGATGCTAATGATCCTGGAAACTAGCAAAGAATTGAGAAAAAAAGAGAGAGATCTTTTGATTGAAAAGGGTCCTCCTCCTAGATTACCAATTGATTATCATTTTCCAAGAGATCAAATTGGTAGATGTTTTTCTCATTCATCTTATACAAGAAAAATGAGTAATAGTGAGAATCATGATAGAGGATGGCTTATTTACTCACAATCAAAAGATCTTATTTTTTGTTGGTGTTGTAAGCTATTCAGTCAAGAAGAAGATCCTCCTATATTGGGAAGTACTAGGTTCAGTGACTAGAGAAACATTTCGTCTCGTTTGCAAAAACATGAAACTAGTCCTAATCATATTTTGTGCATGACTATATTGACAGAGTTGGAAGTGAGACTTCAAAGGAATGAAACTATTGATAGACATCTGCAAGAAAAAATAAATAGGGAGAAAAAACATTGGAGAGATGTACTGCAGAGGCTTCTTTCTTTGGTTGAAGCATTTGCTAAACTAAATATTGCTTTTCGTGGAGAAAATGCAAAGATTGGTGATGAGAATAATGGGAACTTTTTGGGTATGATTGAGGCGATTGCAAAATTTGATCCAGTAATGAAAGAACATCTCCGGTGGTTTGAAAAAGGTGAAACTCGTTATCATTATCTCAGTCACAAAATTCAGAATGAGTTGATAGAGTTATTTGCATCTGAAGTGAAGCTAATGATCATCGAGAAGATTCAAAATGCAAAGTATTTTTCGGTAATTCTCGACTGTACTCCTGATATTAGTCGTAAAGAACAAATGACTATTATTATTCGGTGTGTAGATACTTTGGAATCCTCACCCAAAATTGAAGAGTTTTTTCTGGAATTCTTAGAAGTGAAAGATACATCAGGAAAAAGACTATTTGACACTCTACAAAAGGTACTGTTTGATCTCAATCTAAATATTAATGATGTGAGAAGACAAAGTTATGATAAATGAGCAAACATGAAAGAAAAATATAAAGTTGTGCAAAGCAGATTACTTGAAATTAACCCAAGAGTCTGTTATACTCCATGTGGATGTCATAGCCTTAATCTTGCGCTTTTTGATATGGCTTCCTCATCTACAGAAGCAGTATCATTCTTTTGGATTGTTCAAGGTATCTATTGTCTGTTTTCATTTCAACTAAGTATTGGGAGATGTTCAGAG
This sequence comes from Sisymbrium altissimum, assembly GCA_900406495.1. Classification (NCBI taxonomy): domain Eukaryota; kingdom Viridiplantae; phylum Streptophyta; class Magnoliopsida; order Brassicales; family Brassicaceae; genus Sisymbrium; species Sisymbrium altissimum. The sequence continues at coordinate 4,096 of OVBI01001815.1, forward strand.
AAAAGGTGAATGGCACAACACTCAAACCATTATCACAAACTCGGTGGGAAAGTCGGATAGATAGTGTGAAACCTATAAGATTTCAGGCTCCACAAATATGAGATGCTTTGTTTTACTTAGCTAGAAACAGTGATAATCCAATGTATAAAAGTCAAGCAGAGTCCCTTGCTGAGAGTGAATCACATGGAATTGGAGTGTTTGAATTTTTATTTGGAATGGTTATTTGGCACGAGCCTCTCTATACTTTTAACATAATAAGCAAAATTCTACAATCAGAGGACATAGACATTGATGCTGCTGTTTCTCAACTAAAAGGATTTAGGTCATTTCTGAAAGAATATAGAGAAACAGGTTTTGAGCGAGCAAAAGCTGAAGCTACACTAATTGCAGATGAGATGGAGATTGAACCTACATTCTTTGTGAAGCTAAACTGTATTAGAAAAAGGAAAAGACATTTTGATGAAGATGTAGAAAATGGTGATGAAAGTCTGGAATTGCTTGGGGAGGAGAGCTTTAGAGTGGATTACTTCATAAACATCATGGAGCAAGCAATTGTTTCTCTTGAAACAAGATTTGAGCAATTCCAAAGTTACGATAAAACTTTTGGATTTTGGTTTGGTATAAAAAAGCTTAAATCATCTAGTGATAATGAGTTGATGGAATCTTATGTTAGGCTTGAAGATTTTTAAGGCATGGTACACATTCAGATGTAAACGGAGAAGATTTATGCTTGGAGATTAAACTTTTAAGAAAAGTACTGTCATAGAAGTTAAAAGAGCTACAGAGGTGTTGAACTATTTGAAAGGAATAAAGGATTTTTATCCAAATTCATGGATTGTTTATCGAATATTGTTGACAATTCCAGTGTATGTTGCTTCTGCAGAAAGATGTTTTTCTAAATTGAAACTAATAAAAAATTATCTACAATCTACTATGTCACAAAAGAGATTGAATGGATTATCAATGATATCCATTGTAAAGGATATGGTTGATAAACTCGATCACGAAAGAATTATGAATGAGTTTGCTGGAAAAAAAAGCTACAAGATCTATTTTTCAAAAATATGATTTCGCTATTGTATTGTGATTTTCTTTTAAAGTATTTTAATATTAAGTTTGATATTTTTTTATAAAGGCCACATTTTTTAAATGCTTCAAGCCACCTAAATATACGAGACGACACTGTTTGGTTCTCATACGCGACACCAAAATACACTTTCCTCACATGGATTGCGACTCAGAACAGATTGTCAACAGGAGCAAGAATACAAAGGTGGAATCAAACAAATTAATCATAATGCGTGTTCTGCTCTCATCCACTTGAGACACGAGATCACATCTTTTTTTATTTTTCCTATGAAGCTGAGGTCTGGAAGGGGCTCGCACACAGTCTAATGCAGAGTCAACTCAGCACCAACTGATCAAACATCCTCCTTTTTATTCAGAACACTACGACGGACTACATCAAACACTTTATTGTGAAATATGTTTTCCAATCTACTTTGTATGGTATTTGGAGAGAGAGAAACCTGAGGAAGCATGGAGAGAAACCATCTCCCCCACCTCGTCAGATTAAGCTCATTGAAAAAACAAGTGAAAAACCGTCTCACCACAGCCCAAATGGAAAACAATAAGCTTGATGGAAGCTTGATTTTTTTGTTTAGCTTTTGTGTGTAAACAAGAATCTCCTCATGATTCCTTTTTAAACTTATAAATTCTAAAAGCATGTAAATGTAAAACATACTTTTATGGAATTGAAATTTAACATTCTTTTAGAAAAAAAAAATATGGTTTTAATCCTTATCCCTTGCAAGAGATTCTATTTTCAAACTGAGAAAACATGAGTACAGTTTCTTAGATCTAAATGCCCTTAAATAATAAATGAACAAAACACATAGTTAATGATGTTCTAATTTTGGCTATAAAATCATGTATTTATAGTGTCTGATCCTGATGATTTATCAGGGTTGATTGAAAAGACCACATCAATAACCTTTTACTCTGTGATTGGTCTTCTGATATCCTCATTAATAACTATAGTAATTGTAGTTGGTATGCCTTCTAAAAGATCATGTACAATGCTACACCCATTCAAAGCAAATTCTCTATTAAAATACCTCTTTACTTCTTGTTGGATCTCCTTCAGGTTGTAAAAGTCCTAACCTTTCTTATTTGCGTATGCAGAATTCTATTAAAAATTTGTCTTTTCTTAATTAGTCTCTGGGTGAAAGTATTTTGTATTTCTTTCTCATGCTTGAAGCCAATGAATCATGTGTAATATTCTTCTTTGATGCTGTATTGAGCACTCAACTGGGACTTATTATCATTAATATATGCATAATCCCACAAAACTGTATTATAAGCATGATCAATTAACTCTTTAATATCTTATATTTGTTTATGTGAGATTTAATTAAAATGATTTCCACTTACTAAGAACAGTCGGCATTTAGCTAATTCTTTGCTACAGTTTTTAGGTGGCACACACACACAAGAGCATTAATTCCTGATGTCACGTTCGAAAAATAACATTACAAACTTCAACACTATACCCCCATTTGATGGGAAAATTGTCTATTTTAACCAGAAGTAAAGCAGTCATGTTTTTTCAGAATTAAATAATTAAGCAGTATGTAATTCAATCCAAACAGTACTAAAATTTAAATTTCCTACTTAAATTTATTACTTCGGACAAAAATCTACTTTGATTAACTATTTGTTGGTCAAATGTTAAAAAGTATCAGATCTGTGACAAGAAAAATACTTTTTTAGATCCGAAATAATTCATACGTGTCTTTTCATACTTATACACTTGAATATTATTTATTTATAGTCAAACTTAAATAAAATTCAAATTTCCTACCAAGGAATCTAATTATTTAATAACCAGACCGCACCGGTTGGTTCGACCGGTTGAACCATAAATTGGTGGCCAGTCCGATTTGGTTTTAATAAAAATCCAAATTTTTAATTGACCCAAAAAAAAACTCTCTAAAACTCGGTAGAAAAACAGAAATCGACTGGTTTGAAACAATTTAAAACCCCGATTTAGTTTCTATAAACTAAAGTAATTTTAAAAACAAAACAAAAAAACATCATTATTTGATTTAAATTATTTATTTTAGATAGTTTACTAATTGTTTGGTGTATATATATATTTTTTTAGCTCATCACAATTTTTTTTTCTATTCATTCTAAACTTGAACTGAATATATATTTTATAAATATAAATTTAATCAAATAATCATTATTTGAAGTTTAAACCTTTTCAATTTGTTGATCATTTATAAATTAGATTAATATCATATATATATATATATACACACATTTTTGATTAGTTTTGTCAATATATAATTTGACTGTGCATTATATATATTGGCAAAAAGATTTTAAAATGTGATGAATTAAAAAAATATGTACATATCAAAAAATTAGTAAAATATCCTAAATGAATAATTTAAATTGAATAATTTATTAGAAACCAAAACGGGATTTTAAAATTGACTACCAGATTTTATGGTGATTTTTTGGTTAATTACAAATTTGGTTTTTCATTAAAACTAAACCGGACTAGCTACCGGTTCATGGTTCAATCGGTAGAACCAACCGGTCTGGTTTCTAAATCATTAGTTTATTAGGTAAAAAATTTGAATTTTATTAGATTTGGGTAGAAATAAGCATTATTCAAGTGTATAGGTATGAAAAGGCACGTTAGAACTAATTTGGGTATAAAAAAAAAACTTTTCTTATAATAGGTTGGATACAGGCTGGATCGTCAGTTAAGGTAGATTTTGACAAGAAGTAATAAATTTAGATAGAAAATTTAAATTTTATCACGATTTAGATTGAATTACGCATTACTTGAATGTTTAAGTATGAAAAAGTATGAATGTCTTAATTCGTGTTGAAATAGGCACTTTTCTCGCCATTTGATATCATATAAGGATTAGAGCTCAAATAACTGATCTTGATCAGATAATACTATTGCAGATATTTCATATTAAGGTCATATGGAATATTTTGTGATAAGTCCATTGCAGATATTTTATAATAAGTAAATTATGAGTAATAAAGTTAGTATAAGATTGTTTTCAGAATTTTGTCCAAATTCTGCATTACCTCTCCAGAATTTTAGAGAATACTTTTTATTTTTCGTTTATTTATAAGATTTATCAAACATATATTAGAATTTATCCAATTGAGTACATTTATACTTAACACCACAACCTATACTTCCTCCTTTGATTCTATACTCCAAATATTTTCCTCATTTTGGTAGATATTAAGTAAGTTGTGAATTCATATCCACAAAAAGACATATTAAAACAAAAGAAATTACAAACTATAAGAATTAACCGAGTTAATTAAGTAAATTTTGAATAAAATAAAAATACAAATTCTTTAATAGAAAACTTCAAATAAAACTTAGAAGTTTTTGTGCTTCAATTCTTCAACAACAGGTACAAAAACTTAATCATTAGAAATTAAAATTGCCACATGTGAAGAGGAAAGGAAAAAAGGTAATATTGTTGAACTTTACTCTTATTTCCGATAATCATTAACAACGTTTACAATAGGTTTTTATAATGAGTTTAGAACAATCTGGATCCTTACTCATCCTCTACAGCTGTCTCGGATGAGTCACTAGATAACGACACAAGTGTATTGCTTTCCATACTAACGTCTTTGTGGAGTGCAGGTGCAGGAACTAACATTTGGTGGTTTTTTAATCTTCTTGTGTTGTGCAGGTATTGGTTTGGCCTTCTGTTCTTGTTAGGCCAAGATATCTGAGTTATTGTTATTGAGGCCAAATACCTTATTGTCCATACTCCCCCTCATACTTGGAGTGGGCTCTTTCGGACAGACCGAGTTTGTTTCGGAGATCGACATACAACCATTGCGGCAAAGGCTTGGTAAAGATGTCGGCGAGCTGAAGAGTTGCTGGAATGTGTTGAGTCTCAAAAAAGCCAAAAGCGACCTATTCCCGAATGTAGATGTAGTGATAGTCGGTGTCGAAGAGCTTTATTCTGCTGTGAAGAGCTGGATTAGCAGAGAGATAGACTGCAGAGTGATTTTCGCATTTCACCACTGGAGCCTGTTCTTGTGAGATTCCTACATCCCTCAGCAGAAAAATATCCAATATAAGTTCCCTGGCCGTATAAGTGATAGCTCGGTACTCAGCTTCTGTAAAGGAATTGGAAACAATTGGCTGTCTTTTAGCTGACCAGGATATCAGAGTCAAACCTAGGAGGATGCAGAACCCAATAGTAGATCGTCTAGTTTCTTTATAGCCTGCCCAGTCACTGTCACAAAAGGCAGAGAGACGAAGATCTTGGTCCTTTTTGATTGGTAGACCGAAGTTGAGAGTACTTTTGACATAAAGGAGAATGCGTTTGAGAAGGCCAAAATCTGATTAGTTAGGTCCATGCATTCACTGGCAGACGATGTTTACTGCATACTGGATATCAGGCTGAGTGATTGTGAGATACTGCAGCTTACCGGCAAGACTTCTGAAATAGGTCAGCTCGAGGAAGATATCTTAGTTGAGATTATCCAGTGTTTGAGGAAGAGGTGTTGACATGGAATTACATTCTGTCATTCCAGCTTGATGCAATATATCAGATGTGTATCCGCGTTTATGGAGAAACAGCCCTGCCGAGTGTGTTTCAATCTCAATACCAAGAAAGTATTTAAGCTTGCCTAAATCTTTCATCGAGAAGCGGCTATTGAGAGAACTGAGGAGCTTGGCAAGGAGAGATTCACCGCATCCAGTTAATAAGATACCATCAACGTATAGGCAAAGCACCAGAGTCATGATACACAAACAGTGAAGGATCAGACGTGCTACAACGGAAGCCAAATTCGATGAGAAAGGTGCTGAATATCTCGAACCAAGCCCTCGGAGCTTGTTTTAAACCATAGAGATCTTTGGTGAGATAACAAACATAATCTGGTATTGCTTGATCAATGAAACCAGTATGCTGATACATAAATACTGGCTCGTGCAGTTTCCCATGACGGAAGGCGTTAGACACATCAAGTTGCTTCAACTGCCATTCTTTAGCTGTTGTTACATCGAGAACGAGGCGTATAGTGGCTGTCCTGACCACCTGGCTGAATGTTTCGGGAGAATCAACACCTTCTTGATCAAACTCCTTTGTAACAAGTCAAGCTTTAAGTTTGTCGACAGTCCCATCTGATTTAAGTTTGGTTTTTAATACCCATTTAGATTGCAGGATATTCATGTCTTTCGTTGGTTTGACAAGGGACCAAGTATAGAACATATATATACGGACTATTTCTTCCGTAACTGCACCATTCCAACATGGATGCTTCATTCCAGTGGCAATTATCTTAGGCTCACTTGTTTGGTGTTTAGAAGCAACAAAAGCATACCTTAAGTTGGGTTTGTGAACCCCAGCTTTTGAACGTGTCGTCATTGAGTGAGTGTTGACAGGTACTGCTTCTTCCTCTAGTTCTGATTCTGTCTCTTGGCCTAATTCCGCTTCCCTAATATCTGGAACAACTAGAATTGGTTCTTGATCTAGAGGTGGAGTCTCAGCTTCTTGAATAGCATGTCATTACAGAAGCTGAGTAGGAGGCTTAACAGAGATGGGAGAATGAGCAATGTTGGTAGACTACCAAGCATGAAGAAGAGCCGTGGAATACTGCAGAACCAGTTAATGATATCTATCTTTGAAGGGGAGAATATCTTCATCAAAAACAACATGTCGGGTAAAGTGAACTTTTCTTGCTGGAGGATGGAAGCACATGTACCCTTTGTACTGTGAGTGATACCTAAATATGCATTGCAGGGACTTGGGATCAAACTTGTGCTGCATTTGAGGTTTTAGACACAGATAATACGCAGAGCCGAGAACTCAGAAAAATGAGTAGTCAGGCTGGGTTCCAAACAAGGCTTCGGATGGACTGATATCGTTACTCACATAGATGGTAAAGGAATCAGAGTGATAACATAATTGGCCGTGTAGAAGGCATCAACCCAGTATTTAAGTGGATCATGACTGTGAAATAACATCGACATGCCGAGCTCAACAAAGTGACGATGTTTTCGTTTGGCCACACTGTTTTGTTGAGGAGTGTAAGGACAAGAAATGCTATGGTGAATGCCACTTGCAGCTAAATGATTATTGAAGACAGTACTGGTAAATCCCCCTCCTCTATCACTTTGAAAGACTTTCACTGGTTTTCAACAAGTTTCTGGAATGCAAACAAATTCGGATTTTGTACGTAGAGGATAAAACCAGGAGAATCTTGGATAATCATACACAAAACAACGTAGTATCTAAAGCCTTAATTGGATACAATCGGAGAGGGTCCCCACAATTCACAATAGACACGATCTAAGGGGTGTAAGGTACGAGAATCTGAACTAAAAAATGGTAACTTAGCAGATTTCCCCATCTGGCAAGGCTCACAAACTGGAGAATTTCTATTCTTATTAGCGTGAATAGCCTTGATGAGTTACAGTTGTTGGAGAAGCCTAGAGTTGGAATGACCTAAACGATGGTGCCATGTTGCCTCAGTAGTTATGCAGTGATGATTTGAATACAAGGTCATGAGCTCCTCATTCTCCAAAACATAGATTCCTTTACTGCGTGTCCCTTTGGACACTACTTTCTGAGTGGGTTCAATGATGCAAACTTTATTAGCATCGAAATAAACCCCACAGGGATGATTATCACAAAGCTTGGACACTGATAAGAGAGATTTCTGTATTGCAGAACATGCGAGAACTTTATTAAGAGGAATCGTGCCTGTTTTGGAAGAGATTGTGGTGGAGCCAACATGGGTAATAGGAACATAGGTGCCATCACCAACAAGCACGGTATCACTACCTTCATAAGCAGTCGTGTTTAGTAAGCCATTGGTAGTTGCAGTGATATGAGTAGATGAGGCTATTCTTCAGGGTACCATTCCTTACCAAAATCATCATAAACACGGAGAGTGGAAAAAGCTTGAACCTTAGTCTAATAGTTGTTGTCAAAACGGTTGTAACATTTGACTGCTGTATGTCTTGTGCGGCCACAGATCTGACAAATGGGGCGCTGACCAGTTAATGGAGGCGAAGATTGATGTTGAGAGAAATCACGACCTCGTGTTGTGTAACCTCCTCGAGCTCGGCTGGAGCTGGATGACCACTTCCTCTCTGATTTGAATCATACTGAGCTGGATTAGGCTAACGACGCTCAGTGTTAAAGGCAATGTGAGGCGTGACAGACCCAATTTCTTCATAGGACTGAAGCTTGCTGTCAAACCCTTGGACCTCAGAAACGACATCATTGAAGCTAAGGAAGGGTAACTTACTGAAAGAACTCTGAATGACAGTGGTAATGGGATCGTACTCTCACCCTACGCCATTGAGGAAACCAAAGATCTTCATGGACTCATAGACGGGCTTGCCAATAGAGCTGAGAGAATCACACACCGTTTTGAACTCACGGCAGTAAGTACAGAGAGTCTTGTCCTTTTTGGACAAAAGCTGAAGAATGTGACGTAAGGCGTATTCACGAGCAACGCTGCTCTTGTTGAAGTTCGCAGCAAGAGAAAGCCAGATCTCGTGCGAGGTGGTGAGGTTATGGACGTAACCTAAGACTTCTTCAAACAGTGTACCAAATAGCCAAGACCTGACAAGTTGATCCGTGTAGAACCAAGCTTCATACTAAAGATCGGAGACCTCATTGGTGATGTCTCCGGTGACGAGAAGACGTGTTGTGTTGTGGGAGGAGTAGGGATGGCTACATAAGATAATTAGAATCGTTGAGCTTGAGTATGACAGAGCTCGTGATGTGAACATCGTCACGAAAGGGATAAACAGTCGCCATTGAATCACCTGTTAAGGGTACAAAGGCTATGTACCATGAAGAAAAAAAGAAAAAGATAATATTGTTAAACTTTATTCTTATTTCCGATGATCATTTACAAGAGGTTTTTATAGTGAGTTTGGAACAATATGGATCCTTACTCATCTTTATCTATAGCTGTCTTACAGAGGAGCATATTGTTTTCCGTATGAACGTCTTTGTTGAATGCAGGTGCAGGAATTAATATTTGCTGATTTCTTATCTTCTTATGTTGTGTAGGTATCGGTTTATGTTTATGTTCTTATTAGGCCAAGATTTGAGTTGTTGTTAAGGCCTAATACTTATTGTCCATAACCTGCAGCTCCTGTAAAAGCATTAGTTGGTTTTATCAACGCCGTCTTTAACGTTTTGACCCGTTTTTAGATTCATACCATCAATAAAGTTTGTCACATGATATATCTTCACGTTATTTTCTACAAGCTCAATGAACTTTTTTTGGTGAACCTTTCAATTTTGTTAAGTATATCTTATTTCAACATATAAAAAGTTTTTCATAATATTTTTCTTGTCAATTTTTCTAAATTTGAACGCAAAAGAGAGAAATAGTAGAAGGATGGATTTACTACTTGGAATGTATTATTGTTAAAAAAGAAATTGAAAATCAATTAAAATGTAATCAAAATTGAAAATCCTATATAAACACTTTTGTATTGCAAACAAATAAATAAAGTCGGAGACACAAAAAAATGTTCTTACGGCAGACCAAATAAAAAAAAATTTAACCAAAAGAAATTCCAATTTATAATTTACTTTGTATACATTAACTACAAGTATTAATTGAGTTAATTAATTAAATTTAAATAACAACAAATAATAAAAGAATCACTAACAGAAAACCTCAAGCCCATACAAAACACCCGCATGTTTCTCCGGCCCATCCTTCACGAAATACAAGTCTCTCATCCTCTGAAACGCGTGCCACGTAAGCAAACTATCCGAACCGGCTTGATGACATTTCCCAACTTCCCGGTTAACCTCAAGCGTCTTAGCAACCCGGTCTAAACCACCATACAACCTCCTCTCACAAAACCTCATCATATGCTTCACATCATACACGCGTCCTCCAAACAAAACTCTCATCACGCGCTGAAACTCACCCAACGCGCAAGGAAGTTCCCGGCGCGTGAGAATCTTCATCAAGTAACCGAAATCATACGCGCTGTGAAACGTCACCCAGCTCACTTCCTCGTTACACACAAGCCCGGACGACATCATCAGCTCCGCAAACCTCTCGGAATCAACCCCCTCGCGACGGTTTCGCTCGAAATCAATACCTTGACGACGGAGAAGCTCGATTGAATCCGGCGCGTGTGCGTCACGCGCCACGTCGAAGTCGTTGAAGTTGAACTCCCAGATGAACCGCCGGCGCGTGCCGTCGCCGAGGTCCGGGAGGTTTCCGTCGGCGTCAGAGAGAGTTAGACCGACTTGGATGAGGCTTAGCGCGTCAACGTTGGATTTTAGGAGAGTGTAGAGATCAGAAGGGCTTTTACGGTGGCGGAGATCCGATTTGAATATCACGCCGGGAAACTCAGTGTCCATTGAAATGAAAGGATATTCGTCTATGATTCCACTGATTAGCTCAAACTCTGATTCGAGATTTCCCGCCCAAACTTCGCGGATTGAAACGGTGTCGTGTTGTTTGATGATCGTCATTAAACAGAAAATTTTAATTTTAATTGAAAGAATATTTAGGTTTATGAGTGTTTGTTGCTGATATTTGAATCTGGGTGAAAAGTATGATGTGTATATATATATATGTGGGTAAGAGAGTGAAGATGTTGCGAGGAAGGTGAAGTTAGAGCGCGTCAAGTTGGACTCGGTTTTTCAGTAACGTTACTGTTGTCTTGACTTGGTCCAACTTGGCTTCCCTCTTTTTGTGTTCAATTATTGAGCCAGCGTTTAATTAATTAATTGATTATTCCTTATTCTTTGTTGAAATTCGTTATTTTTTTATCATACACTGTATGTGTAGCAGCAGACATTTCATAAATAATGTTTGTTCAGATGATATTGATGTTGGTTTCACTGAATCAATTTGGGATGATGGGATACAAAACTTCTAAGTTATTCTCTCAATCTCTGAAAGGTAAAATAAAATCTCTGTTTTTAAAAATAAATTTTTTAAGTTTCTATATATTTTTAATAATTATTAATGATAAATTGTAAATATTTAAATAAATAATTAATAATTTTAAATTATTGTTAATTTAAAATTATTAAAAGTTGTTAATTATACAAAACAATATATTTATTATTATATTTTATGTCTTTTAATGTGTATAAAACATATTAATATTTATCTTTTTAAAATAGAGAGATTATTTGGATAATTCCAAATTTTTATGATTTTTTAAAAAGTTATTCCTCTTATGGAAAGAATCTTGAATATTTAATTTTTAATTGGACAGCAAAAAGGAAAGTCTCAAGTTGACGGACACTAAAAAGGTTGTCTAAACTGCAAGTATGTTGCGTATGTAAATCGTGTCTAATAATCAAACTTTCCCAATTGTGTATTCACATGAATATAAAACATTTCTTTGCTGGACTCCGGACGAGTGTGGCAACACAAGTGTTGACTAGACCCACCAACACAAGTTGTCTTGCAAAAAATCTTCTTAATATGCTGTTGACTTTTTTCTTCTTCTTTTAAAGTTCTTTTAGAATTCGGTCCCACGCGAGAATTTCCGAATCCCTGTGTGACTATTTTGTTAACGAGATATTGTGTATCATCCTAACTTCCTAACTTAAAGCCATTGTACAAGTTTGTACTTTGTACTATGAAACACATTCTAACATTCCAAAATCGAGTACAGCTTAAGATGTTAACCTAAGAATTTATCTACATTATTGTTATTAATTCTAAAATTAGATCAATGGCTTGATCATAAAAACTAATGGTTAATTTATTTTCATTGATCTCATTCTCGCTCAAATTTCTTTAAACATTAAAGATTTTCTCAGCCTCAGTCTGATGTATCAGGCAAGTCTTCTCAATATGAACATGAACACATACAATACAACACCTAAACACACTATCAAAGAGTGATACGTCTTTCAAATGTTTTGACATATCATTATCAAACATTAGCCTTCAAGGATTTGTTTTCTCTCGACCTCAATGAATTGTTTGTTTGAATGGAAGCTTTTGGTGGCGTTTTGGGTCTCATTCTCTCCCTTGCATTGCAGTAACTGCAACTGAAGAGTCCGGACAAGTTCATTTAGCTTCTGGATATGTCTCTCTTGCGATATGATGATCTGTAACAAAACGGTGAATATCGCAGTTAGATTCGATATTCCTCTGCGAACGACAAGATATAGTAGCCGAGCCTGAGACAGAAACACGAAAAGAAAGCATAGACTTTTGGTCCCTAAAGTGAGAACCATCATACCAGAACATGAAGTATACATTTATCTGAAACCAAACTGGAATGTGTTATTATTACAAAGAAGGCTATAATCCCACAACTCATATCATGTTGTGTCCCACAAGCTACGAGCTACTTAATCCAAACTCTTGGATTCGCACCTATTGTAAGTGTCATTGAAGTCTAAATCAAACGTGTGATCCTAACATTGCTACCCATTCCTGATCCACAAAAATAAGAGACAGTCTCAAGATGGATCACTAAGAGAGAAATTGGTAGAGAAAACATTGAGGTCAAGACTTATTCAAACAAATATCCAATTGGTTCTCTTATACATTTATACTTTATGCATCAGAGAAACCCATTAAGCTATTCAAGCGAACAATAAAACATACTGTTACGAATTCTTATTGGAGAATTCCAGAGACAACCGCAGAGAAGAACAGAACAAGACACGAAATCCAATCCAAGAAAACGTTTAAAATTGCAGATAGTCCCACAAAAGATAAATCATCAATGGAAAGAAATAAAGCCCATTGAAAAACAACACATACCATAATAATCAAAGACATTTTCTCAGACAACAAACCAGTGGTTAAAACCTGAGTTACTTGATCCAAACATATGAATCATAAGTATGACGCCAAGCAACGTATAAATGAAGATGGAAGCTTAATCATCAATGAACTAAAATGTAACCACTACACATGCACACCTCTTATAATGTTTTCATCCCAAAACCATTAAGGTTAATAATCAAGGATGTAAAAAATGTAACCACTACACATGCACACCTCTTCTAATATTTACATCTAGGCCATGAGATATCATCATCCCAAACTCGCTTATTTTGCATACAGCTAAAAAAGATCTGTCCCCCAAAAGGAAAACACAGAGAACTGCATAGAAAGAATTTGGAACCAGTACCTTCTCTTTCACAGCTTCTTCCCTATCTGAAATCTGCTGCTGCTGTTTCTGAGACACGCTAGTAGCTGCATCAAGGTCAACAAGTGGTTGCCTCCATTCAAACTGAGAGGTAACTATAAGTATAACTAGTAGAAAGACGAGCATGATGGGCTTCGACATTGCTATTTTCAATCGTTTTAAAACACCTCCTCCCAAAACATCAATTCAGTTGTATTAAAACACCTGTTTCCAAAACATCAAAGGAATCAGCAACTTCCATAAAATCCACTAACACAAATAAAGCCCCAAACTTCTTTGTCAAACCTATCCACAATCAAAAATTTCCTAACAGAATGTTAAATAACATAAAGATACATACTTTCTTATTCACTAAGCAACAAAATTCAATTAGAATTCTCTAAAGAGCACATTTAAGACGTACCCAGATAAGGCTAAGGAGAGACACTGACGTAACAACCTCTAAAAGGGCAAAAGTTTCAATTTTTATATCTAAACATTTCCTCTACACACACATAAGCGTAAACCCATCAAGGAGATTATAATGATCTTGAACTTACAGATCGAGTTTGACCAGAGGAATGACCACACTTCATGATAGACCTCTCTAGGGTTTAACAGTAGGGGGTTGAGAATGGTGAAATCGATTGAGATCTTTTCGAAATCGATTCGAGATGAAAGTAATTTGACGGCGGAATCAGAAACACACCATACAACTTGAGAACTTCTGTTGTGTCTTAATTTGATGGATGCTCGAAATGTTTTCTTTGTTTTAGGAAATTGTTTCAGGTGAACCCCAGGATTTATTATTTCTGCCAACAATGACCCCATTATTTATTATTTATTAGTAATTGAGCTTTCATTTTCAAATTGTCAAAAGCACCCCTAGTTTGGCTTTGATGTTTATACATGCTGACAAATAATTTTTCATAGTAAAATTTGTCATATCTCTATTTCTAATATATGAAAACTTGAGATAAATTTTTTTTTAAATTGATTTTGTTATATATACCACGAAAGTGCATTTATTTTTTTCAATTGCACATTAAGAGAGAATTTCAAATCAAACATTTTGAGATAGAATAGTTAAAAGATGGTGACCTACCAAAAATTCATTTATGGTATTGTGTGAGTAAAATTAAAATAAAGAAAATAGTCATTTGATGATTGTAGAAATAATATCATGAATTTAGAATCTTTCGGTTAATGTTCAGGTCGTGGAAAAGAGGTAGATAAATTTATGAGCTTAGTAAAAAGACATATAGGAACTTATGGATAGGAACTTATGGATAGGAACTGTTAGAGCTTATAAAATTGTTTTTACTTTGGATTCCACCTTTGTTTGTTCTTGTTTAACTCAATCATACTAGTACTAGATACATATCAATTTCATACAGTATTAGTGTATCCCTCTCAACAATCGGTAACAACTAACTGAGAATATCACATTCTAAACCGCAAAGTAAAAGTATAATAGATGAAGCTTTTTTTTTGGCAATTCCATTAGCACACTGTGGGTGCGATCACGCTCCGATCCTGCCCTCTCTAGACAGAATCTTCACAGACTGTACTCTTTATTGCTCAGGCTAGCTCTCCAAGTCACCATCTATAGGATCTGAAGAGAAAGAAACAATTGAATAAATCAGAAACCGGGTCCTGTGATTGACAACTACATCTAGAAGCGGCTTAAAGCTATTTTCTATCGATGAGGAAAACCTAGCTGAAGCAATGTATGGATGCATGGACTGGATTAACAAGAATCCCAACTCGAAGATTTTACCCAACGAGATGTTCTTCTGAAACTTTCGAATTGTTTTGACTTCCTACCTTTGTCCAACTAGTCAAACTCTACTCTATATTTCTTAGATTGGCATAGTGACCAAAACATTTGTAAATATTCTTTTATTAATAAATTTTACATTTCAAAAAAAAAAAAAATTGAATCGAAAAAAGATATGTTATTTCACTTCTCGAGCTGAAAACCCAAATCTTGTTGACAATGAATTTAAAAAGATAGAAAATCTAACCTGAAACAGAATATCACCTCTCGCTCAGGTTCATTTACTTAGTACACATATATATATATATATGCTACAGTACAAATTCATATATATATAATGGAGAGAAGATAACGTAAACTAAGACTAACAACGACATTATCTTCTGTCACCATTGAAGACAGAACCAAGCATAATGCCCAGAAGACAGAACCAAGCACAATACCCAGAAGATATCTTATTTGGCCTCACACTAGATAAAACACCAACACGGCTATCATAACCAGCACCCATGCAACAACGTCCCACCGCGCTCGGTTTATGGACTTAATCGAGTAGATACCAATAAAGCAACTTGACATGGATATATTGTTTTCTTCACCAATGTCATTCTGCAATGGCAGTTTCTGTAGGAGTGATTGCATTTGCTTGTCTACCATGCTCGGTAAAGGCAGTACTCTTGTGGTTGTTGACTCCGACTGAAGCCTCGGGACATCGGTCAGTGTATTACCGGAGACTGTCGGATCATCTAGCTTCACTATGTCATCCCTTAAGATATCCGCATAGAAATCTTCTTCACTAGTAACCTGGAAACGTCCAAAAATCATGAGACTCAGATCATCCATTTGGTGAAAGGACTAAAATAAAAGAAGGATCAAACCTGTGGATTGTGTGAAGATTGTGAAGATTCTGCTATTTCACTGAGTAGTTCATGACCTGATTCATTTGATAAGTAAAAGTCAACCATATTTTCCCAACCACAAATACTTTCTGAAACAGTTTCGTTCTGCAAGTTTGCGTGCTTGTCAGGTAATAAAGCTGGCTGTGGTGGTTGCTTTTGAATCGTAGCTCCTTGAAATTCTGTATTCCTCCTAAGCCGGCAAATGACCAGAGCGTCCTATATAATTACACTCGACAAATTCAATGTAATACCATGACGTGGCGAAGACAAAGCTTCAAGCAATCAGAATATAGGTTGTACCAGTGATTCTCCAATCATGCAGTACTCATGCATAATCCATTCAGTCCTGCCACCTTTTGGGGCACGACCAATGTGGAACACAAGCGTTCTCTTTGTTCCAATGACTTCAGAACCAGACTTGACGTTACGTTCTTTGCCTGTGGCTTTCCAGTATCCCATCTTGGTTGCTCTTCTGTTCTGTGAACCGTGGGGATACTTCTTACCACGAGCACAGAAGAAGAACCACTCGCTGTCAGATTTAACAACTGATTTATCTGCGAATTAAAACTTGTTTAATTTTTTCTTTCAAAAAGAGAAGTAAAAAAAACAGAGAGACATAAACTTTTTCCACAGACAATGGACAAGAAGATTTAGTTGAGCCAAAAGCCAACAGTACCTCAATTGTCATAGTCCTGTATTTATGCAAATAAAATTGAATACTTACTTACAAATGAAATAGCGGTTTTGGTCGCTTTTCAACCCACAACTACAAGTATGAGCAAATCAGGGACATACATCAAAAGGTTTGGCTTTTCCATTTGCACACCAAAGCAAACTTTCAAAACAAACATACTTTGATGCATTTAAACTAAGTTGCATATTACACAAACTACCTAAGACAGCCTAGTAATCACATCTTCATATCAATCTTAAGTTTTCAACTAAGTTTCAAACTAATTCGCACTCCAATCTCAGAAGAACGAAAGTTTTATTATATTCTTGAATTTTGCCCTAACTTCTGATTCCATAAATCATGCAGAAAACTAACAAGAGATGAATCTGAAGTTGAGGAGAATTTAAGAAGATGATAAAGAAGAAGAAGAGAGTTGAGAGTGAAGGAGACGAACCAGGCAAGTCCCAAGGCTCGAAGTTGTATATATCAACTTCAGGGATAATCTCAACGGACCGCTCCAAGCCATCCATCTTCCGTTTCAAGTAATAAGAAATAAGCTCGATGTCCGTAGGAGAAAACTTGAAACCAGGAAAAGCTGTGGAAACCGCCATTGACACCGATGTATCCCTAGAAACCTCCGCCGCTTCAGTTGCCATATATAAAAGATTTATCGGCGCCGGCGAGAGGAGATCAAAGGGCGGTGTTTTTTGGCTTCTTGGAAACCGCAAGAGTCAATCTTGGAAAAGAAAAAAGAAAAAAACAAATAAGATTACTTCTCCCTCGGGAATTGAATTAACTTAAGGAAGGCAACGATCAAGTGCTTACACTAACACTTGCGTTTTGGTTTTCTTTTCCTCCTTCCCCAGCTGTTGCACGGGTATTGAAAAATCTACGTACGACTGCCACTTCATCATTTATTTATTCGCTTATTTTTGAACCATTTTTCTTGTTTTTTTTTTTTCATATTATTTTACCTGTTTTAGTTTAAAAATATAAATTTTTACTTAAGAGTTATATAAGTGTTGTCACGTTGTTCAAAATCCGTGAGACCGACACTGACGAAGTTGTAATTCGTTTTGTGGATTGTGCCGAATGAGTTGGTCTGTTGTTCGTCTTGTTTTTTTTTTTTTTTTTTTTTTTTTTTAANTTATTTCCAAAATATATTTGTTTATGTTTCTTTACATTCCAGCCAGCCGGATTTCGATCCAATAGAACCTAACATTTTTTTTTTTCTATAAATTTCACTGAAAACAATTGAAAGCTCACGGTAATCACATGTGATACACTAAGCAGATAAACAAACCAAACTGCAGGTGCACAAATCAATGTTCCACTAAAATCTAAACTAAAAGAACAACATAAAAACTAAACTAAAAAAGAAAAACATAAAATCACAAATTAAAATACATATTATAGAGATATAAACCTTTGATATAATTTTCAAAAAAAATATATTAATGACAAAAATCTCTTGTTTAACTTTCATTCTAATTTTAGAAGAGTGAATCATGTGGTAAAGTCAAAAGTTTAATCCACAGAATCATATTTTAAAAATATTCAAATTCAAATAATTTAAACTTTTTGAAAAAGGAATCACTTATTAAAATTTACTTACTCCAACCTGTAATTGGTTAATACAAAAGAGATAACTTTAAAATTTAATAATGAAGAGAACAAAACTGGAAAACCAATAATGATAAAAAAAAAGATAAAAAAAGTTTTCAAACAAAAAAAATACACATCTATTCTAAAGTAATTATTTCCAGAGACGAGAGAAGGGAATCTGAAATAACGCCAACCAAATACCAATCATAATCTAGCCACTAACCAAATCTAAAAACAACAATAGTTCTCACCGCTTACTATCACTGCAATATATTCCACATAAGGAACATGCTTTAAAGAAAGAAAGAAAACACTTCCATACTCCGTCAGGATAGCATGGCCGAGACAACCCAAATCGGACGAAAAAGAAAACTATCTCGTTGATACTGTCGCTTGAGCCTGCCTGCCACTCTGCCAATGAAACAGCGCAAAGCTGAAAGAAAGCAAAGAAAGACCTAAGAATAGCATGGTTCCAATGCTAATAAAGCCACTAGAGCCGACAAAGCCAAATATTTAGATCTGCTTCTAAAGAGAGCAACGTGATTTTTTTTAAAGAGAAAAGTGAATGATGCAGCTAAATATTTGGAATATTTTATAATCTCATGAATAACTTGGCCGAGAAGATTCAGCAGATCAAACGTCTTTAAGCAGCTAAGAATAGTTCCACCTGAATATAAGGGTCACATCATGGGTCCGGTAGGACCCATGATGTGACCCTTATATTCAGGTGGAACTATTCTGGCAGAGGTCAACAAGTTATCATACTTGGATGCCGTCGTGGTGATGGTCAGACCCATGGCCGTGCCTTTGTTCTTTGTGCTGCCAAACAATATTTTTGGTTTAGAGCTAGCAAGTGCAGCCTAAATTCTTCTTCTAAAAATTCTGCATTAGAGGCTGAGGCGTCAAGGACTATGGGCCCTCTTTTCCATCCACATACTTGACTAATAAATAATTTGTCTCTCTTCTTTGTATATGTTTTCGTTATCCAAAACATATAAATGTGTGGGGATGGGGAGTGGGAGCATGGCTAACCATCTGGGGTTTAGTGCATCTGATGGATCTTTGGCCTTTACTAACTCCATTATTATTACACCGTTCCTCTGAACCATCCGTGTTTTATGAAATCACATTACCCTCAGACATTATATAATATTTAAATTCTGGATAGTCTTCTAGTTCTATACATATTATTCAGAATTGTGTGGAGTGCCTTAGCCGGTATTCCTCTTATGTATAAGAAATGTTGTATGTACTAATGGTTGTCTCTTTGATGAGATTATTACTGTAACTGTCCACATTTTCTTACATATATTATAGATTTGTCATCTCTTGGGACTCGTCTGCTTTTATTGATTCACTTGTTGGTGATATATATGACATATGTCACAAGATTGGCATGTGTACAGTTATCTTAATTTCAGGCTCTTTAATTGGATTGATGGCTATTTTTTTTTTTTTAATATTTACCGGGTGGTTATTGGGAAATCATATAATACTAAATTCTCTTAACCACCGTTGTAATATTACGTTGAAGTAGTTAACCAAACAGAAATCTTTGGTTCCATCCGATCATTTCTTATCTTTGGGGGGGGGGGGGGGGGGGGGGCCTCTCNTGCTTAGTATAGGTGGTAAATCAGGGGTACAAGCTTCTCCATCGGGGTTCTTCAGACTCCTTGAGATTGTTCTCTTTATAGACTCCGGCTGTATGTTTATCATTTTTGGTTACAGATGTGGTCTCGGTTTGTTTTCTGGTTTCTTCCGCCTTTATTCTTCTTTTGTTAGTGAGGTTCTTGTCTTCCCCCACCCCCATCATTCAAGCAGCAATTATTTGAGATATTTTTATCAGGCTGTTTTGAGTATATTATCTCAGTGTTAATCGTTTGTGAGGGTCAAAATTCACACAATCAAAACTTATAATAAATGGAGGTTCAAACATTATATTTTATAAAAATTCAAGGACCAAGATTGAAAGTTAGTTTTTATTAATTGATATTTTTCTGAATGCAGAGAAAATCCGTAAATTCTGTATAATCTTACAAAACGATGTCTAAGTATTCATAATGAGATGCCTAAACCTAGTACATGCTATCTTTATATATATAATTTCTTGGCGTGCTGAGAAGTGCTACTTTCTTCTCCAAACTGAACGGTTCGGCCATATTTAATGACTGCCTCTCGGCGATGAACCAATCGGCTTGGCCTAATTGGTCACTCCTAAAGTGTCGAGCCGGATGGTCACTCAACGACTAGGTCGAGCCGGACGGTCACTCACCGACGAGGCCGAGTCGGACGGTCACTCAACAAGACAACGAGGCCGAGCCTGACGGTCACTCGACAAGACGAAGAGCCTGAGTTGGACAGTTACTTTATGAGACAACGAGGGCGATCCGGACGGCACACCATGCTCCGTTCCCGATCGTCGAGCCGGTTGAAACCGTCCGTCCTACCTACACAATTGGGTGCCGAGGCGGATGTGTTCCTCGGCGACAAGGTGATCACGTCCCGACCATCACGACCGGCTCGGCCGGTTTGTTCTTTCCTTCTCTCGATGCCGAGCCGAACGGCATTCCTTGCATCATGTTTAACGGCCGAGCCGTGCGCACGGAGAAGAAAGTGACCAACCAGCTTGGCTCAATTCCTCTCCAAAGATTGGCCAAGCCAAACGACATCACCCACTCTTACGTGTAAACATGGAGGCTGATCCGGACGTGAGCACGCATCTCATCTGATCACGTCTCGTTCTTGGCCTCAAGATCATTTCGAGAATTAATCGATATTTTTGTAAACTCCTCAATGCTTTACGAAAAACGTTGTAACACTTTTTCTGTTGGAAACGGAAGCGTTAACTTAAAACAAACCAAAGCATCAAACCGAAGAAGTTATATAGTCAAGGACATAGGATGGGATTGGGCCGAGCCGATAGGGAAGATTACTATGGGTCAAACCGACTTATCAAAGACTCATGAAGATTTTCGAAGGTTTTATCGAAAGTCAGCAAAAAATATGGGAAAGCTAGTTCCCACATCGGGAATTCGGCTAGTTAGGACTGAAGATTATCTATAATAAAAACATATCGATCTTTACCTTTGTAATAAACAATATCTTCTTACGTTACTTAGCAATAAAGCAATAAAACTCTCTTTTCGGCTTCTTCTTTTCTTTTTCTCTTTTTGCCTTAATTTCTTTTTCTAGTTTTTTTCCTTATTTTCGCTTTATTTACAAGATTCTCGGTTACTCAAATAAAAACTTTCCTAAAATACGTTAAAGTGAATTTTGATTCCCATACCTAGACCAATCCTTGTCTTTTAAAAAAATCGTCTTGTGCCCGAGGAATTTTTCCTAGTATTCCTTGTCGGGGTTATTACAACGTATGTCATGGATGATATATCGAGGATGGGCACACAAGTTAGCAGATAAAAAGAAAATTCAATCTTAAGAGGGATGAAAACTTCAGCTCATCTTTGGTCTTAATAATGATAATACACTCGTGGGCGCAATTGCAACTCCACAAACAATCGTCTGTATCTTGGATATTCTACAATTCAGATTTTTTAAAAAATTGACGTAAAAACATGAGCATTTTAATAGAACTCTCCCATAGGTTAATTCATAACCAAAATATCCCAAATTAGGGAATAACAAAACAAAAACTCATAAAAAAATTCTAAACCTAAGAATTAGTCTCACAAAAAAATTAACACATATCGCATTCAAATAAAACGAGAGAAAACTTGTTCAAACTTCAAAATAAGTGACTTAAATATAGATAAAGCTTGTTCTAACTATGAACAAGAGAAAAAAAATTTGTAATACGTAAGTTTTAACTTTATTCCATAAGAATCGACTATTCTGATAATATGATAAATTGATAAGAGTAAATAACACAATAATATTTAAAAGAAATATTATTATACTCTCATAAGAAATAAAAAAATAATATGTATAGACTTATATAAAGATTGAATTAACATAATTTTTTAATTTAATATTAAAATAGTATATTATAGATAAATGCAAATTTTCTATTTTGGATATTTTTCTCAATTTTTGAAGTTTTTTCTTGATCCACAAGATATACATATTATTATCCAATTTATTTCCAATATTTTATCTAGCGGTTCTCATAACATTACGAGGATGGAGAGCTCGTAACAATTCCTCCATTCGTCACAAAACATTTTTGGACTCTTACTTTGTAAGTGTTTATATTGGGTTTTGAAAACATAAAGCCAAAATTTATGATTATTTTTTTTAATGAAATTAATGTTAGACCAAAAAAAGTTTTATTTTGATCATCGTCTACAATGTATTAAATTTATCATTGGCAGAGAAGAGAAAGATTGCTTCTAACTTTACTAATTGCTATTTAGTATATTCACTTATCTTTTGCTTAGTTTTACCAAATATAAGTTTCAAATTTCATAATTGTTTTTAAAAATAATTATGGGTTTCAAATAATTATACAAAGTTATATTATTACTGCGAAGAATGTTTAATCAAAGGTAGAAATTAAACAACATTAATTTCTGGTAAGAATATTAAGATTAAATGTAGAAAATTTGGGATGGAAGGTGAAAGAGATTTAACTGATTTACTTCGGTTTGATTGAGGGGTTTGTTGGACTTTGCATGCGTCCAAAGTGTATTCCATTTTTTAAGTGTTTCTCAACGTAATTACTTTCAAATATTAAGTGTTGAGACTTGAACCACAAAAATTTACTATTTTTAAAAATGTTGTGAAATTAGTGAGAATGAATGTATGAATTCGTGTGTCATATTGTTTTTATGATGGGTCCTTTATATAAGGATTAATACATAGGAGAAAAATGAAATTTTCTTATCCTAATCCTAATGGGAAAAGGAAATAGGGTTTTCTTTTTCCTAATAATAAAAGAAAGTACATAAAAGGTAATTCCTAATAAAATAAGGAATACTACTCCAAATACAAATAGGAAATAGAGTAAACCGGATTAGGAAGATTCCAGACCGAATAGTGATGACAATCCACTCGGTTTATAACACTCCCCCTTGGATGTCAGAACTATTAAGAGCTCATAATACGCTTTGGATGTTGCCTCATTAAAACCTTACCAGGAAAACCCAGTGGGACAAAACTATGGTGAAGGAAAAAGAGTACAACACACATTACTCCCCCTATTCTGAACATCCCTGAAGGTCATTCAGTTGACGCATTCCAATCTAAATAAGTTAACTTCTTGAATGTTGAGGTCGGAAGCGACTTGGTGAATAGGTCTGCTGAATTGTCACTTGAACGCACTTGTAATACTTGAACTTCTCTAGCTTTCTACAAATCGTGTGTGAAGAAGAACTTTGGCAAAATGTACTTCGTCCACTACAGGAAAATAGTCATATTGTGACAAAAGTTTTAGTCACAATGACAATATTTCCGTAGCAATACAGATATTGTGACAAATTAGTGACTAAATATTAACGGTTGCAATACGTGAGTCACAAATTTTCAGTGTAACAGAACAGTCACAATATTTGTGACTTATATATTTGGTAACTATTTCGTCACATATTGTGATAATACAAGAAAGTAACAACAATGTTACAATTAGTCACTACAACTCACTGTCTCAAATGGTAGTGATTTGTGACTATTTAAATGTCACAGATTTGTCATGTTTTATAACGAATATATTGTCACAGAACGTTATAAATAATGACGAACAACTTGTCACAAATTCATCATAATTATTGACTCAACTCATTGTCTCAAATCGTAGTAATTTGCGACCT